>MU869752.1:575-26059 GCA_036418205.1 Ostertagia ostertagi | reverse complement strand
CATGAGGATCATTATCCATGGAGTCTCCAGTATACCTAAACTGGGCGGAAGCCTGCCATAGTGGGCGGAGCGAGCCCAAATTCTCATAACCACATTCAGAGAAGTCCTAGGAATTGGAGAAAAGTGAACAGAGGTCAGAGAAGGAGGGAAGTTTGATTGTGAGTGACGTCGTGCCGTGCGCCAACGTGGGTGGTGCTTGTCACCGAACTTGAAACTCGACTTCAAGAGGTCCTCGAACCGGGGAAAAAAGTGGATAGAGCCCGACAACGAGAGAGAGCTCAGCTGCTAACGTTGACTAGAGCATGCACAAAATAGGCAGAGTTGTCCACGAAACTTTGTAGCTCGGCTTCAAGAGGTCCCGGAGACCGGGGAAAGTGGATATAGGTTTGCAAGGAAAACTAGGTCAACTGCTGTTGGTGAGCGGAGCATGCACTCAAGTGTGCGGAGCTGGCTGCGACCTTCATATTTCGCTTCCACGCAGTTCCAGAGACAGGGTAAAAAGGCGGTAGAGGTCGGCGAAGGAGGGAGGTCAATTGCTATAAGTGGGTGCCGGTGTAGGCGGAGTTCGCGCCAAATTCGGTTTTGAAAGTCTTGAATACCGGGAAAAAGTGGATAGAGACTGACAACGGAGGGGGGTAAAGAGCTATGGGTGGGTGAGGCGTGCAGCGAGGTGGACAAGATTTGCCAGGAAACTTTACAAAGATAAGAGTGGCATGTACACCACTGCAGTCACAAGTGATGCAAGCGAGGACGTGCGCAGCCAAACCTGTCATATATAACCCGATAAGTGTGTGTGTGTTGTGTGTGTGTGGTGTGTGTACGGCTGGTTGTCACGAAATTCATAGCGAGCTTCGCCGTAACAGGGGAGTGCTGTATTTTAGGTATGTAGTAGGGAGTGTACGGGAACATATTTGGTGGGTGACAAAATGTGATAACATTTTTGAAGGACTCATAAGGAGCGTTGAAACGCCAATTTCACGGAACTCGCAGCGCGTAGCCTGGTGGCAGTGAGGGATTTCCCTTCTGATTTGTTGTATAGGGTGGTACGGGAACATACTTAGTGGGTGATAGAAGTTGGTAATGAAGCTGTCCCTCCGGCTATAGGGGTTACGAAATGTGTTCACTACAATGCAGTCTATCAATTGGTCATGATCATATGACATCTTTCAATCGATTGTGCAACTTCGAGTGAAGGTTGGATGCATGGCCTATACCCAGACAAAATCGGACGATGACGATTGCCCCTTACCTTATTGCTTATGTCAAAACAATGTATTCCAGACACGTTTCGAGCGTTGTCAACGAATTACAGTTGCGGTAGTGAAGGCGAGAGCGGCTTTTTAAATGACGAATTCACGCTGGAAAGGCAACCCATTTCAAATTAAGTTAGCGATGGTGAGTGGTACACTAAAGAAGGAAAAACCATGCGAAACGGCCCAGAACCTGAGAAATGGGACCACTTCCTTGCCCGTTGATTTGAGCATTGATGCGACTATCATCGCTGTGCCCTCTTCAACGCTACTCTCTCTCACCCATCTAATCACTCACCCCGTATAGACCTGCGGCGAGAGATCAGGTGATCGGTGGGCGTACACTGACCCACCGCGCCAAGACCGAGCCTTAATAGGTCGCCGAGGTCAGCTCCTTCAGTGCCAATTGCGCTTCAGTCCGCACCCTTAGGAGTTCCGCGAGTCCCTCAACTAGGTGAATTCTCCCTGATTCGATTTTCCCTCTGATCGTGAATTCGTCCTTTAAGTGGCCGAGAATCATTCTCGATAGATCTTCGACGCAATTATCAATTATCTCCTTAACTAGAGAGCGTAGAAGGGAGAAAAATATACTATTGGAAAGCGCAATCCTCAGCCTTCACAAAACTTCTTCGTTTTTTTTAAGATCATGCGAAATTAGAGAGACATTGCCTTTGAACAAGGGGATGCTTTGAAATTCCCATAAAACTTTGAAAGAAGACCCAGATACACCGATAGAGTCTTGAACGCTGGCCACAAATATGGACATTAAAACTGCTACGTGCAGTTTCCAAGGAACTTGTGAGCCTTCAAAATTGGCAGGAAACGGGCGCCATCACATGGGAACAGCTAACCACTGACGATGCATAGCAGCAGTGGCGCAGTGGCAGGGTTCTCGCTCTGTAGGCGGTTTGCCGTGGGTCTGCTCCCGACGGGAGGGGGAAATTTTTTCTGCCAATTTTGAAGGCTCACTACTTCCCTAGAAACTCCACGTAGCATTTTTAATGTCCATACTTGTCATCAGCATTCAAGACTCTATCGCTGTACCTAGGTCTTCTTTCAAAGTTCCATAGGACGTTCAAAGCATTCATATGTAAGTGGCAAAAACTCGCGTGAGAATTTCAGCATCCTCGACGCCTCCTCGCGAATTTTGTGAGACTATATCTCTTCGAAAGGAAGGCTTTCACAGCAAATCTACAGTGCGCGTCAATTGTATATGCCACCCCCTGATTTTTTCAGTTTTGTGACTTAATTAGAAATTTCGTAAATCGGCATAGCAACCGTCGTTTTCGGCGTATCGGAAAACTAAGAATGGTGTTGTTCGATTTTGGGTAACGCGTGAATTTGAATTGCTCTGTTCTTTGGAAGAAAATGGGCCGCGTCAATTGCTTATGCCATCCTAAAGTTTCGTCAGAATTTCTCATGTCTCTAACTCTACTTAGCTACGGTGTGCATGTAGTACAAATAAGGAAATCCTCGACTTTATGCGATGCACACAAATGTAGAGATTTAACTAATCGGTTTCGGAATGCTAGTCCAATACTGGACGGTAGCAGCATGAAAACGCTTTTATCAGAGAAAGTGCTGTATGTTCAAGTCTTTCGATCGTCCTGCTGCTTATTGTAGGACTCTTTCGAGGAGGTGTATCGAGGCAAAACTGGGGGAATTGAAGTGCTCCAGAAGCCTTACATTACATTTTTCCGCTTTGAATCCGTGGTCAACCTTGTGTATTCTTGGCTCGCTGCGAAGCTCAAAACCGCTTCACGCACAAAGTCTCTGTTTCGGAGAGAATATGAGTGCACTACAATCCGCGTAGGACCCTCCCGTAACTTTGTTCGGATTCTCGCCTGGGAAAATTTCGTAACCGATCGCGAACGAAACGATGACATGGGCCAGTTTGAATTGAACAGGCACCGAAGTTGGTGGCATGGGCCATCATTGCATCGCCTTGATAACAAAACTTTCGATCGATCCATGATGGGTTACCAAGGGTCAGTAGGTCGAGTCATGTTCTCTCTAAAAACAGACTTTGTGAGCGTGAACGTTTCGAGCTTCGCAAGGAGCCAAGACCACAAATAAGGTTGACCACGGATTCAAAGCGGGAAAATGTGAATGTAAGGGCTTCTGAAGCACTTCAATTTCCCCAGTTTTGCCTTGCTACACTCCTCGATGAGTCCTACAATAAGCAGCAGCAGCGATCGAAAGACTGAACACACAGCACTTTCTCTGATAAAGCGTTTTCATGCTGCTACCGTCCAGTATTGGGGCTAGCATTCCGAAACAATTAGTTATAAATGCTTCACCATTTCTGTGCATTGCATGAGTCGAGGATTTCCTCATTTGTATTACATGCACAACGTAGCTGAATAGCCTTAGAGACATGAGAAATTCTGAGGAAACTTTAGGATGGCATAAGCAATTGACGCGGCCCATTTTCTTCCAAAGAACAGAGCAATTCAAATTCACGCGTTAACCAAAATCGAACAACACCATTCTTAGTTTTCCGATACGCCGAAAACGATGGTTGCTATTCCGATTTACGAAATTTCCAATTAAGTCACAAAACTGAAAAAATAAGGGGGTGGCATATACAATTGACGCGCACTGTAATACTGAATGATAGTAGCAAAACCAGTTGTATCTAACCATACCGCGTGCTGTTCAAAAGATCGGGAAGTGAAGGAATGGAACCTTTTCATCAAAGCTGTTGATTCCTATGATTCCCTGTTTGAGGGGATTTCAACAAATCTGACCCAGGTACAAATCGTGCCGCAGCTGCTGTTGAATCGGCCGTTGAACGATATACTCGGCTGTTATGATCTTGCGTATGCTCTGTTTCAGGGAGGTCGTGCGAAGACCTCGACTTCAGGGAAGGGGTCGCACTTTTCTGACCACGTCCTCGGCACGATTTTCACCCTAATGGGAGTTCAGTGCCTTCCATGGTGCTACAATAATGTCATTGATTAGCTTATTTACTAGTTTTCTTGAATTCTGAAAAATAATGGATGTTTGTGAGATGCAACAGTGAGGTGTTGTGTGAGCGACCATAACATGTCATCATCGCTCAGTTTCTCCGAAACGTAGCAGGTGTATTAGCGATCGAATAAACTGACGATAATACCTCAGCCGGTTGACGTTTTATCCCATATTCTAATAGTCTGTTTTATATAGTCTTATCGTTTAATGAGTGCAGAAGCTCTTCGCCAGCCAAACTGGCGCGAAGGAAATCGGTGTGCTCACTAGTACCACTAGGATTCCTGCGCACATCTCATTTGAGCTCATATTTCCGTTTTTATTGACATCGAACCCAGGTTGTGTTAAGCTTACAAAAACGTAGTAGAATATGAAACTCACATCATAACAATTCTTCTCGTCTGTAGGAAAATTTCTATCATAATTGTATGGAGATAGGTCATCCCATACAGGTCCTTTGGTCAAGCCGATAATTACTAGTACACTTTCAGAGACGAGATTCCTGGCTTTACCCATTCGCCTCACCAGCTCTGAAAAATGAGTTTAATCAAGATCACCGCTGTTTACAACAAGAAATCCCATTGTACTATGCCAGTTTTGCTCCACCCGCTATTACGCGCATGCCAACATAAACTTCTGTGAAACAGACTAAAGCGAGTTGTTGTGTTGAGTAACATACTGCTTTCAGTTGATTTTACTGATGGTATTAGGATGGTAAGAAAGTCCTTGGCCGTTTGACACTTTTTTGCTTCACTTTTTTCACACTTTTTTTATTCCGCATACAATGGGATTTACTCAACAATATTATCACCATTGTTACTCACTACAATGTCCCACCCTTCGAGCAGGTCAGCGATCCTTTTTTCCTAGAACTGGAGAGACTAGCAGCCAAAGAAATCAGCGACCACCCCTTCAACGCTTTAAACTTTGGCGAATTTTTTCTTCGCTAGAAATGCCTTCAAATAGCGAAACAAGTGACAATCAGAGGAGGCAGTGTCAGGGGAATAAGGTGTGCTCTAACGGGAGCAACTCATGACACAACATTCCTTGCGAATCCCAGATGCAGCATAGAAGACTGTTTATGGGATGAAGGTATTTTGCTTGTGTCGGCGGGTCTTCTCGTCGGGAAGCCACGGCACGGTGCTTGTCAGAGTCGTAGAGGACCCGACTCTCATCTCCCTAATCATGTCTTCCAGAAACTCCGTTCTGTGAAAGTGGAGAAGGAGAAATTAGGGAGATGAGACAAATGGGTACCCCCTGAACCGTGTGTTATCGTTCAAGGCATAAGGGATCCATCTAGTCGGCACTTATCTGTGGCGAGGGCGTGGAGGGGACCGAAGGCCGTAGGAAGGGTGCATCCGAGTGCCATCACAAGGCTGTGGGTGCTAACTTCCGGATCCTCTTCGATAGCAGCGAGAACAGTGGAGTCCTCCACATGATTGGCAATGCACACCATTAGCTATTTTTCTCCGCTAGTTTCGAGGCTGTTTTGGTATAGTATCTTATATCTCGGTTGTCAGTCCATTTCATTTCGGTGCACGCCATGCCCACTGTGGGTGGAGCTCCGCTTGACTGATGTGTATTTTATACTTCGCGAGATCTTGCCCATCCATCCCACACTTGATTCCGTCTCTCCAGGCTGATCCTCAGGAGCTAGGGGATTTCGTGACAGACATACAGAACGACAGACGACAGAAAGACCAAGCGCTTCATAGTAGGTAGGAAATTTGGGCCAGCTAAGCATTCACATCCCGCTGTGATTTTAAAGATAGGTCAGATACGTGTCACATATGTCGTTTTCAGAGCGTCATCTCAATGTGGGTCTGGATAGTAAGTAGATCTAATAAGTAGAAACTCAAAAAATTAGGACAACGTAGTTGAAAAGGACAACCTCCCAAGTAGTTCCATTCCTTCTCGGAATGTAAGGATACCAAATGAGAATCTTCTTTTTCACAGAATGCTTTTGCTTCATGACGAGAGACCTCTTTAGCGCCAGCTCCGGAGACAGCTTCGGCGTTCGCTACCTGAAATGCCATTCCCTATCATGTATGATACGCTAAGATTGTATACTCAGATTGTGAGCATCAGCAAGCAAAACTAATTAAAGCCGACGGTGGCTGATCATCAGCGTTATAATGCGGTCATAAACGTATCACTCTGCAGTGGCACTTAATATTCACAAGTGACATAGTAGGTCGAAAGGCCTATGTGGTGGGCGATTCCTTCGCGAAAAATTTTTGTATTCTTTCTTGACATGAATGTGTCAATTGTGATCACTGGAAACAGCACACAAAGTTTTACGCATGAAGCCTTGGTTTCCAAAGAGAAACAAACGTACGATAACTACGCTCTGTGGACATCGAAGGTAATTGGGGCGGAGCCGGGCGGGGCATGAAAAGATGTTGGCCTTTGGCCGATTACTTATCAGGCAACGCAATGAAAAAATCGGGTCAAAGCGCGCTATTTCGGAACATAGAGACAAATCGATCGATAGAATTGAATGGGGTAGAAGTGCAAGACGTGGATGCAATAAAGGAGAAGGTCAGAAAGTGTTTCAAGTGAAGCCACTCCAAGGACCAAGTGAAAGCATCCCCGTCGCCAGCATTTGTGAAAGATGTCCGCGGGCATTTTGAACGCGTAGCAACCCTCTCTGTTTTTCGAGTTTTTTTTACCAAAACAAATGCAATATTTCTGTTCTTCTCATTCTTATCGTGGATAATGAATCTCAAGCTAGTGATTTATGGCTGAAATAGAATTGTGATTTCTCCGTGAAGGATTCCTTTAGTCTTTAGAGTCACGACAGCGTCGCGCCCCTTATTAGGCTTAAGACCACTCTTCTTAACTACAACCAGGAAGGTCGTTCAGGGGGTCCCAAGCTTTCTCAAAATGGTTCTTTGCATGATATAAGGGCACATGCCGGAACCCAGAACCATGATTAATTCTTCCTAAACCGCCCTATGAATACCAGAAAACGGGGTTCCTTCCCCGACTTTTCATGGTGACAAAATTTTGTATTTCGAGTTTACGTTTCAAAATTTGCGCAAAATGGAGTTCGCATAAACAATGAATGCCATATTCACAACTAGGACCGTCAGTAGCCATTACAAATAGACTAGTGAAAAATTTATGACACCACAGTGGAACCGTTTTCGCTTCACAACTTTTTCGACAGTATTCCAGCTCGCACTAGACGTTTTCAAAACAAAATCTTGGGTGGAAGATTGTTACGAAGTTCTTCTGGTAGATTGGAATGTGTTTTCGATTTTCACTTGGAATTGGTGGTTCGGTTTAGCGGTTCTTGTTAGCTTCAGCAAGGATGTCGAGTAAAACGAGCGACAGGCGGAAATCAAATTGTACTGTTTATGCAAATCTATCCGCCTCGGAGGTGGTGGTCAATATCTTTATGCCATAATTTCACTTGTTTGAAAAGAACATTGAAAGACCGATGTCGTGTTCTGCTAACACTGCAGAAGCTCCGTCACATCCCGTGCATTCTTGCAGCATCACTTGCACTGAGGGACACTTATGGAATACTCTGCTGAGGAACTCCCGTCAACGCCGGCAGTCTCTGCGAAGAAAAAAGGGCAGAAGTCTGACATAGGCAAAATGTCTTTTTTTGGTCCCCCCTGTATATGTAGATGACGCACGCTGTTCCCGGGCAGCTTCTTAACTCTCCTGCTCTAAGATTCCGGCGTCTGCTCAAGAAAAAAGTGATTGATCCCATTCTCGAGTTGACCTCACAAGAGGTCTTTCAAGTGGACCCGCGCATTTTCAAAACGGTTCTTTGTGTGATATAGAGGGGTGTGCATGGGGTGTCCATTTTTGTCTGGTGGCCCTGCTGAATGCCAAAAAGGAGTGGAATGTGGCTGTGTTCGATTCCCATTTATTTTCCGGTGACAAAATTTTTGCGTTGTATATGGCGCCACAAAAATTGGTATCGAGTGAGTCAACATTGAGAATCGACGTCGTGATTCATAATCAGCTTGCAAAAACCCTTACGAGTAGGCGCATACCGAAACTGGCCGAGAAGGACTGTGAGCAAAAACGGCATCAACGTGTCAAACAGCGTTATAGGGGTTCGAAATGGTGTCGGAGCCAAAAATGAATGGCATATTTCGTAATCAGGTTACCTAACCCTTGTGGTCGAAGTTTCCAGGAAAATCAAATTTTGACCCAACTTCGAAAATCCAGTAGTTTTCAGGTAGTTTTCTGTGCGGAGCCGCCGCCAAGCAACTGGAGATACTTGAAGAGTTCTTTATGTTTGGTGTAAATTTTTGAAGCTAGGTCGGAGATGCGATTCGATTGCTCGAAACATTACTCATAGAGGTTAATCAGTGTTCTGAATCACGATATGGCATTAATGTCTAGCCGCCGCTATTCTGGCGATTTTCGACGTTATAATTTTTTTGCCTGCTTTCGCGTGAATCATACCATTAATGGTGCTCGGCTTGGATATGATCAGCATTCCGGCATAATGCAATTTGGAGCTAATCTGCACCCACAAGAAATGCATAAGCCGCATTCTTTCGGGATCCGATCCACCAACCCCGACACCGCCCGACTTCAGGCCATATGCTAACCACTACACCACCACCACCGGCCTGCCAGTATCTTGGAAAGTCAAATGCATTTATTTGCGGAGCGTTCACACTGTGTCATACACGCATGAATGACAACTTTTCAAATTTTGGTGCCGAATTTCCGGGTGGTGCTTCGAAAACACAAGTTTGCGCAGAGAATTTTCCCATTATGCTATCAATCTACGCATTGATGAAACAGACACGTTGAATGCGTAAAATTTGCAGTTTATCGGCGGAATTGTTTTCACTTCCTATTTTTTGTCTTCTTAGAATGACGCTTCAGGCACTAATACGGAACAATTAGAAGCGGCTAATGCCGGCGAGAAAGCACAAATATGAGAAATTCTCCGATTAAAAATCCAGTGATCTTTTGATATCAATATCTATTCTCACATGTAGATATGCGTAAAGGGCGAGCTAACAACATCTGGCTTTTTGCGGTGAATTCACGCAGGCTCAGCCAAATTTCGGGTGGTTAGATGCTGACCATGGTCACAGTGCAGATGGGATCCAGCAGCTTTCTTGGAAAATGTCAAATGCAACCTATCAAAAAACACCAGGAAACCCCTCTCTACGAAATTTTCGTGCAAGCAGCGTTACTTCTAAGTGAAATCAAAGTGCCTATGTGGACAGTTTCCCTGAAGCTCGAGCCATTTTTTCACTAGGCATCATTTTTGTTCAGAAGTTTCTTTGTGCAAAGGGAAAGGAAAAATTCTTACCATGGTACATACTTGCCTGGCCCAGCGACTGGCGCAACCCATGTGGTACCCATTGGGAACATGCTGCCCATTGAGTGCTTCTCAGCGTTGTTACTAAATCGCTACTGATAGCAACCGGATGCGCCTCTGAAAAGTTGAGTAAACGCTCATCATTCACTACCTACAACCGACTAGAGCAGTGCCTTACTTTGAGTCGAATATCTCCGGATGCGAAGCCTTAGAGACAACGGGACACTATGGCCTGCTAAACGAGACACCTCCTCAATACAGCACAGATGCTACTGCAACGCATGCAAGAAGAGTGGCTTCATAGGATGTAGAGAAATAAAGTATGTCAAAAGATGGCTCGGTCTAGAGAGAAGTTTGGAGCTGTAGAATGCTGTTTGAAGCCTTCTTGTACGCTCTGCTGGAACCTTCGAAGAAATACGACAGTAAGCAAACGCCAAAACAACTGTAGAGAGTTTCGATTTTTTTAAAGATATTTGTCGCAGGATTTTCTGGACAACCCAATACAATTGCTAATACCTAGCCTGCAATTGTTGGCTACTTGCCGGCATTTTAACTGGAGTGCGTCAGTCGCACTTCTAAATCGTTTTTGTTAGATTTAGTTGTTCATTACTTATATTTTGTTTCGAATAATGGATTCGGGCCTATTCCAATTAAGGAAGGGGGCATCATGATGCAGTTTTCCAGGACGCTAGGGTAACTCCGAGCCAGGGGGAGTGTAGCCAGTCTAGGATCGGTGGGGGGGGGGGTGAGAGCAGCCACTTGACAGGCGTGAAAACCTGGAATATTCGAGTTAACCGAAAGTGCATCATGATACCCCCCTCCCTGACTGGAATAAACCCAGGAATTCTTTCCTAGAAATTCTACAGGACGAAATGCAGGAATGGAAGCGAAATATTATAGTTCATGCACCCCGAATTTTCTCCCCTTTGGAAGTTGGCGACGGCAACTGTTGCACAACATGCTGAAAGAAACTTCTTTAATCACGAATGATTATGTTAATCATGTCAATCACGAATGTTTGATCGCGAATGCGGCTGTAGCCAATCACGGCTGTAAAAAGGGACGTCCCAGGAAATTTTCGAGCGCACCAATTTTTGCGGAGCTTTACGCCTTTTTTTCCGGCTTTGCGAGGTGAGTTCGGATAAAATTTCCACTTCATATGCTCTCCATTAGGGCGTGTATACTTCAGTTGCAATAGCATCGAAAGCAACAGACCCTGCTTCGACTGTTGCTTCAAAGAACCAATTCACGATGAAAAAGCAACTCATTTCAAATTGACTCTGGGATGGATGGTAAGTAGTACATGGAAGAAGAAAAACCATGTCTTTAGGGGACGGAAAGGAGATGGAAAGGAGCCAACGCCAGAGAAATTGGTGACCGTGTCAACCTCTACTACAATGGTGGAGACACCCCTGCGGAACGGTGTGACCATGGCGCTACGGAGTCGCTGAAGGGCTACGTCTCCGCTGTGAACAGGATCAGCGATCGGGTTAAGGCTGTGAGGATAGACACGAGGAGAGATACTGGATCATACTCTCCGTGTACGCACCGAAGACCGAAGCCCTGAGAGCGAGAAGGACGAGTTCTACCTCAGCCTTGACGATACCATCAGATCGAACCGGAAGGCGATTACTTAACCTGAGCAGGTGATTTGAATGGTCACGTAGGCAGTGACAGGAGAGGCCTGGAAATGGTGCACGGAGGTAGAGGAATAGGCCTGTGAAATGCCTAGGGAGAGGGGTTGTGGACCTCGCAACGGCCTAGGATCTGGCAATCTGCAGCACGTTTTTCGCGAAGAGGGAGTCTCAGAAGGACACCTGCAGCAGTGGAGGGCGACAAACGAAAACCGTGTGCTCGTCAGAAGATCATCCCTCCACTCCTGGCAGACATTGTCATGGACCTCTTCAAGAAGACAAGGGTAAGAACCGAGAGAAGAATTCGTTGGTGAAAGTTGTAT
Source organism: Ostertagia ostertagi (assembly GCA_036418205.1). Taxonomy (NCBI): domain Eukaryota; kingdom Metazoa; phylum Nematoda; class Chromadorea; order Rhabditida; family Trichostrongylidae; genus Ostertagia; species Ostertagia ostertagi. The sequence continues at coordinate 14,574 of MU869752.1, read as the reverse complement.
CGAGCAGAGAAGAGCGAACTCAAGCGAAGGGTAATGGATGTTGATCCCCAGAGGGGAATCGTGCAGAGGGCTTGGAGCAGTGCAACTGAGACCTTCCTACGATGGCCAAGGAGGTACTGGGTGGGACGCGAGATGGTATCAGGGGAGACAATGCAGCGTGGTTTTGGAACGAAGAGCCTCAGCAGGTCCTTGGACCTCCTCGTTCCAGAAAGTCGCGAAGCAGAAGAAGGTCGCATACAAACGCTGGCAGAGGAAGCAAAGCCCAGAGGACCTCGCTGCCTCAAGAGTTGCAAAGCGGTCATAGCCGAGACAAAGAACACAGAGGTGGACGCCTTGCACGAGAAGTTGGAAAGGAATGCAGGAAAGTTCATCTTCAAACTGGTGAAAGCCCTGCATCGGGCTACCCGATACATCAGGGTGATGAGGAGCGTGAAGAGCAGAAACGATGCCATCTTGAGGAAACCAGCTGAAGTCGGGAAGATGTGAGAGGAGTACTATAGTACGTTTCCCTGAACGACGAGTTCCCTTACGAAGACAGCTCCCAAGCAGAGGCGACGGCAGGCCCTATCTCGCTATGAAAAAAAGATGAGGCTCGTCAAGAATTAGGGAAGATGAAGATTGGGAAGGCGGTGGGTTTAGATGGAGTGCCAATCGAAGCATGGAAGGCGCTCGGAGAGCACGGGATCAGATGGCTCACCAGCTTCCTGAACACAGTCACTGCAGAGGGAAAGATGCCAGATGCCTGGAAAACAAGCACTATCGTCCCCATCTTCAAACAGAAGAATGACATAGTGGACTGCTCCATCGCGGTATCGAGTTGACTGCTCATACAATGAAGCTGTATGAGCGACTGGTCGACTCGAAGCTGAAGGAGGTGGTACCGATTTCCCACGAACAGCAGTTTCATGCCCGGAAGATCCACATCGGGTGCCTTCCTTATTGCTAGGCAAGTAATGAAGAGGTACAGGGAAAAGCGCCGACCCTGCCACCTAGCCTTTCTCGACCTAGAGAGGAGTTCGTCCGAGTACCTAGAGCAGTACTACTGTAGAGAGCGCTCAGGGAACGGAATTTGCCAGAACTCCTCATCTCTCTAGTGAAGGATATGTACGGTGAGGATAAGGCTACTATATGCACTCCACACGGCCTACGAAAGGTGATCACGGCTGGGGTAAACCAAGTCAGCTCAGAGCTCGTTCCTCGTTCCTTTTCTTTCTAACACTGGATGTCATGGTGAAGGGGCTCATTGAAGGACCACTGAAGACAATCCTCTACGCTGACGACGTCACCTCGATCGGATAGTAGAGAGGAACTTTAAACCAAGGTGCAGAAATCGCAGGAAACGCTGGCAGAAGAAAGGCATCGACTAAATGTCAAGAAGACCACGTTCCTGAGCTTTGAAGAGGGATTAGAGCCCATCATAGACGCCCACGGAGAAACCATCGAAAGAGTGGAGAACTTAGTAGAGAGCCAGGACCAAAGGAAAGCAATGGAGTTTGAGGCTTAAGGCAAGCGATCGCGAGGTGCCCCAAAGAAGAGGTGGAGGGACGTAATCAGGACGGACTTAAGCGAAGTCACGGCCACAGCAGAAAATGCGCTGGACAGGACAAAGTGGTGACGGCGGGCGACTAATAAGGACAGCGGACCCTGCGACTGCGCGGCCTAACGCTAGGAAGAGGAAAAGAAGAAGAATACTTGAGCTCAAGATCCCCTCCCATCGCCGAATAGGATTAATCTCTCCGCAATGGACGGCTGACCTGACCTCAACGTCTCTTCACTGGATGTTTAAAATCAAGGGATCCAGAAAAACAGTTAAAGTGCTTCCTCGGCTCTATCTTATCAAAGAGTGACGAGAGTGATTGCGAAAAGCCCCGTGGAACGAATGGGGAAGATGAATGTAGACAGAGTGGGAGATCTACCCGCTGAGACGACAGGTAGCGCCTCCAAGGCAGTGACGCTTTACTAAGGGCGTGGTAGGGTGCTGCCGAGCTGTACAACTCGCAGAGTTAATTTCCCCTCATCTCGTACGTGAAATGAGTGGTTACGGAAACGGTGATATATACCATTATCGTATCACACTGTTTTCATTCTGGAGTGTTCCTCATGTCAAGCAGCTGTGCCTCTCTTATCTTGTGTACGGTCTTCCAAGGGGCTACGCTACAAAACTATTCTCCCTTCTCTGCCCTTCTCAACACTTTCTGCCAATGAGGTATAGAACTGCTATCCACCTGTAAGCTAGCGCAAAAGCTTCCTAGAAGGCTGCGCTCATGGGTTGCGACAAAGGAGGTTAGGAGAGTATGCGATAGGATATTAGGATCATAGTAGAACAGAATTTTGCGCTGCCAAGATTGGATGTATGGATCGAAATCCCTGGTGAGGCCACGTTCATAGTCCGCGACAATGAAAAGGATATGTATAGACGGGGAGAATAGGATAGTAGTAGATTGGGGTAGTAGTGGAGTAGGAGTTGCGCTGAAAAGATCGGATACGTATTGATGGAAATCGCCGAAGAGTAGAAGACTGCGATATCACAATAGTAGCTTAGTAGCTGAGTAGGAGATTAGGATAGTAGCACATTAGGATAGTGCGCTGACATTTAGAGATATGTATTGATCGATTTGCGTGAATTCGCTTAATCTTCTACTCTCCAGCGATTTCAATCGATACATATCCAATCTTGTCAGCGAAATCTCCTACTCTATTACTATCTTAATATCCCATTGCCTGCTATCCTAATGTCCCGAGTCGCTAACTATGAACGCGGCCCGAGCAGAAGGTCAGGCCCCGGTCAAAGTTATGGACTCGGGAGATCAAGTGATCAGTAGGCGCAGGATATAGGATAGTAGTAAGTAGGAGATTGCGCTGACAAGATATTGGATACGTATTGAATGAAATCGCTGGAGAGTAGTAGACTAGGCCCGATCGATCAAAACATATCTAAATCTGTCAGCGCAATTCTCCTTTTCTATACTATCCTAATCTACTACTCCCGCTAGTTCTTCCCCGTGAATACATAAACTTTTCATTGTCCGCCGTACTATCCGCTATCTCCGGATCGCTTAACTATGAACGCGGCCTCAGTGTCTTGGGAGATACCCGTCAATAACCCATCCTAATCCATTGGGCCGCCTATCCTAATCTACTACTACCCAGTCTTCTACTACTATTACTACCAATATACCGTAGTATGGTTATATCAGTTTTGCTTTCGCTGAACCGCTATCGCGCTGGCATCCACGCGACAGGGTTAGCGATTGAAGACCAATGGAATATCCTGTCATGAGAATAGATCCATCAAATCCATCTCACTTAATTGACTGTGTTAGACCGCTGCCACAGTTTCCACTGAAGCTCATCGAGAATACGCGGATCATCTGAGCTGAACGTATATTGATGACAACATAAACATCCAACATTTTTTGAATTAAGATAATTTAGCGGTGAATAGGATTGCTGTCGAGTCTCAAAATCAAAACGAAATATGCCTATTTACATAAGTGAGGAGCTGATGCTTATCATGCATTGACTTCATCAATTATTTAAGAGCCCCGAAAGGATTAGCGGTTTAAAATAGTTTAGGTTCTCTTAATCGTCAGAAATGAACACCTTATCATTCGCTGAAGGACTTGATTTTTAAAATTTATGCAATTCGAATTCTATAAGTAAGGCTAGACATATATATTCCGAATTAATGCTGCAACGTCCGCTTTGTTTGTACTAGCTCGACGACTACTACAATTTTGTCGAGTAGGAACGCTAGTGTCAACAGCTTACCGAACGGAAAACTAACGACTTTTGCGTCCTGACGACCCTTATCAGCCTTATCTATCCGTTATCAAAGTTTCTGGCACCCACCAAACATTGTCACCCGTCCCACCCACTACTAATCTTGAAGTAATGGTTGCTCTGGTGTCAAGGCGAGGCCAGGCAGCGATCGACCGACTTCAGCGTTCTGACCCGCCTTATCGCCCTTTATCAATCGTTATCAGTTCCTCGGCACCCCCCCGAACAATGCCCGTCCGCACCTCTACATAATACTTGAAGTATGGTTGCTCATGGTGTCACCGGGCGAGCCAGGCTGAGCGGAATCGACGACTCAGCGTCTGACCGCGCCTTATCGGCCCTATCAATCGTTATCAGTTCCTGGCACCCCAATCCCACCAACAATGTCCCCGTCCCAACCTCACATAAACTTGTAAGTATGGATGCTTCTGGTGTCATAGGCGACCCCAGGCACCCCGCGAATCCGACGACTTCCGCGTTCTGACTCCCCCGTTCATCGGCCCTTATCAATCGTTATCAGTTCCTGGCACCCCCCCCACACAATGTCGCCCGTCCCAGCCTCACATAAACTGTGTAAGTCATGTTGCTCTGGGTGTCCAAGGTGACCAGGCAATGGAATCGACGACTTCAAAGCGTTCTGACGGACGCCTTATCAGCCATTATCAGTTGCTATCGCTTTCCCATCATGTATCACCAATGTTCCGGGCCGCCCCCACATAAGACTTGTAAGTATAAGACCACTCTACCAATAATGAAAGACAATACCAAAATTGGCGAGCTCGCCTTCTAGCCGCCTCTTGTCAGCTATTATCAGTTGTTATCAGTTCTCTATTCACGTGCCAGCTTGTGTCCCCATCCCACCCCTATAACATATTTAGATACGAACCACTGCCTTTCTGAGCTCCAGCTATGAATTCGTTTCCCACACACACACAGCACACACAGACTCGCCCACACACCACACACACCACATCACACCCACGAAGCACACACAACACACACACGACACACACAACACGACACACACACACAACACACACACCACACGACACACAACACACACACACACACACACACACACACACCACCACACACACACACGACACACACACACACACACACACATCACACACGCAGACACAACACACACACACCACACAACACCACACACACATCACACACACACAACACAGCCACATTACACACACACACACACAGCCCACCACACACACCCACACACACACACAACACCATCCACACACACACACACACACACACACCACACACACACCACACACAGCACACACAGCACACACACACACACACCAACCAACCCACCACACACACACACAACACACACACACACACACACACACACACCACACACACACACACACCCCACACCCACACACACACACCACACGACCACACACACACACACGACACACACAACCACAACACCACGCCACACACCCCACACACACACACCCACACACACACACACAACACACAACACACCACCACACAACCACACACACACACACACACACACTCGGGCTGTCTGTCAGACACACACACACACACCACCACACAACAACACCCTCACAACACACACTAAGCCGCTATATATAGTAGGATACTGTACTCTCCAGTGATCCCAACGTGTCTAATTTTGCTAGCGCATTATCCTACTTTACTGCTATCGTATTTTCCCTGTCAATACATATCTTTTCCATTGCCGCGGGGTCTGTTGCCCGACCGCGGGACATTTGCTGGCACAATCCGCTGACGAAAAAAAAACATGTTGAGAACTGTTGAGCCTTCCCTTGCTCTCAGGTGTAGACAAACCAGAACATGCCAGGTACTACGGCCTCAACTTGCTATATGTTGTTAGGTGTCGAGAGCGAGAGTCTGTGTGTCAGGTTCTGACACGTTTTTCTCTGTTAGTACCAGCGCAAACAGTTAGCAGATGTCCCGCTGTCCGACAACAGACCCTTGTCGCGTATTATCCTATTCTCCGGACGCGAACTGTGAACGCAGCCTAAGCGTGTCCACCTTTCAGTATGTGGGCAGATTGCACAAGCGTAGTTCCCGTGCGGAGACGAATTCACGATTCACTTTGAGTATTATTGCGAACATTGTTGTCTCACCGTTTTGGAACAAAGAGAGAGAGAGCAAGGAGCAATGGCGTGTATGACGAAGTATGCCCCGTCACTCCACCACCGAAAGATGCTTCGAGTCTAAGAGCGTTAATATCCTGACCTCAACCGTTTCCGGCGCCTTGTGTTTCATCAACAAGTCATTGTGGTTCCCTATGTCTACACAATATGACTGCAAATTGGGCTGGCTCACCTTGATCAATGTTTCGCCCTCAGCAGGCTCGAAAGCGATCCATTCTCCGGCTAGCGCCCTTTCGACGACATCGTCTCTGATTTCGGCGTGGATGGGCAGACACGACAGCGCCAGCAGGGAAACCACCACGTGAACAGTTGACATCTCTGATCGAGAGCACAGAGCGAAAATGAGTTCCAACTCAGTTCTCGGGCTTATATAATGTGTTTTATCATAATAGCCGCCACGTTTGATAATATCGTGAGCACTAATCACTTGAACGAGTAAAAACGTGTTTGTCTTGATATCTTCCATTTTGTGACTCATCGCCCTGTTAATTAAAAGCAGCCTGTGGCGCTCATGTCGTTGGGGGGATGGGGTTGGTGCAGGGTCAACCGTCACGTTCGAACATTTTCGGGATTTTTGCGACCCCCTAGCTCTCGAGGGGGTCCTGTTGCGATCCGCTGTTTTTGTTAATAAGAATGCTAAATGTGGACGGAAATGTGAGACGTACTTTTTTGACTTGTTGAGGTAGATTTTGACTGTGCCTGAGGTGCGCTTTCAGAACTACAAGGATTGCCCAGCTCTCCGGAAAGTGCTCCTGTTAGAAGTGGAAAACCCAAAATTCTAAGAAGGAGCACCTTCAACTTTGAAGGTCCATAATATCTTTCGTATGCGACCTTTTGGAAAGCTGTAACAAGTATCAGAAACTTCGAATATTTCTCTATCAAAGCAGCATAAAAAGGTCAGTGATTGACCCCTTTTTCAAAAAATTGTCCCTTTCGAACGTTATCCGTGCAAAAGCGGTTTTTGAGCTTTCAGCGGCTATCACTCACTTCATTTTCAATTATGTAATTCACTTTTTTCACGGGGTGAAAGCACTGGATTTTCTTTCTAATAATCATCAAGCCGCTTCTCAAAGTTCATTATTTGAGAAAATCACACGTTCGAACATTATTTCGCATTTATTTTTGAGTAGCACATGCGAGTTTTTGAGCTTCCAGCAATGATAACTTCCTTCAAAGGCTTGTTAGAGAGGAATAAAGACATCTGTGAATACTACGGGATTTGCGCTTCCATAGATGTTTCACAGTACAGGAAGAAATGTCCTCAAAAAAATAGGTCTCCAAAGAACTTTCTTCCAGCCCCGATCCTTAAGTCCTGAACAAACCTTTCATGGGGATGCATACAACTGTTCTTTATTCCTTGAAAAAACTACCGTTTTTCCTAAAACTCTATCTCTGTGCATAATAAATCGAATCTAATGCACACAAGTCTTGCCCTGGGTACGCCACGCACGCGCCCGTGGCTGGGACTCGGAAGTCTATTTCNCTTTGCCAGACCCGCAGCTCGGAGCTGTCCCTCCCCCACTTCCATCTACCGACCAGTGATGCTTCGCCGTGAATGTGCCGTGGGTCTTGAAATTGCGACCCCCTTTGTTCGAACTGTTCGAACGGATGGTTGACCGCTGGTGGTAAGTATCATTCAAGTGACCGAGCCGTTCGTAGTACTTGAAGAGATACATTGTGGAGGTGAAGGGATTCTGGGAGGGATGTCAGCTTTTTTTGTTCTCCAGGCCTTCCTCCCCTCTCTTGGGCTTATTTCTAGTGTCACCTAGCAGTGGTATGTTGAATGCCCTGTTTTTGAAGCCCCCGTCAAAGACATATGCGTACAGCCTGTCAATTTGTCGGTTGGTCTACGTACCGTTCCGCAAAACGTTTCGAGAGCGTGGAAGGAATCCTTCAGACAAAGCCGGCCCTCAGCAAAACGTGAAAATAATTGGATCAGCTGCACCAATTTATTACGAAAACAACTCGCTGGCGATTCTGAAACCACCTGACTAGATTAGAAGGGAAGTTTTCCCTTCTAGGAAGGATCTAGAACAAAGGCGAGAAGGAAAAGCGTGGAAAATACCGAACTGGCAATAGAATAAGAGGCAAGCTAATGTCATAAAAAGGTGGCATGCATGACAACATATAACAACTTACCAGTTTTGCTCCGCCGCTAATCGCGTGCATGCCAACATAAGCTTCAGTGAACGCTGATATTGCTGGTTATTGAATTGAGTAAGGCCACTGTTTCCAATGGATTTGACTAGTGGAAAGTGGAAATCAGACGATAAAAAAGTAATTTCTCATAGCTCGAATACCAATAAACATCCATCATTTTTTCTAATTATCCATCTATTTTATAAATCGTAACTTTGTGTGTCGGTTTGTATGTCTGTATGTGTGTATGTATGTATTATATATGTGTGTCCGTCCCGCAAAATGAAGTGGTAGGGAAGCTCGTGAAGTAAACAGACCGTTAACAAACCGAGTAACTATGACATTAGCAATCAATGTTTTTCAGTGCTATCAATGTGATAACACCCCAACGGCTATATAAACACCTACTGAGCATGGTCTCATTCATTCCACGTGATTCTGCAATAGCAGCTGGAGAGCAGTAGAGGAAATAGATAAGATGGAGAAGGGCGAGGGAGCTAACCCGCAAAAGACCTGAGGTCCAAACTAATATCACTTCTAAGGTCATGTCACGATTACGGTAATGCCTTCTACTATATAAGACACTTTTTTGGGCATGCTGCACCTCCATGAAGTGCCCATGTCACCAGTGGATGGGAGCACATTGGAAGGAGTAAAGCTTACGCAGGTAAGGAGTCTCGGTGATTGCGGGGACCAATCTGGTATATTAGAAAGAACAGAGTATAGCAGCCGAATGACCTTTGGAAGACTAATACAATTACTCGAGCTGCTTATTATCAGCCCTCAGCGTAAACATCTACCATGCTTTGGATATTATGGATATATGGAGATTCGCCTTTCGACTAGCCTTCTTCAGGTGTTTGTTGAAGTGTGATATCCTAACCGCGGAGGCTCAGGATGTTGACGCGATCGCTGGTTGGTGCTGCATTCTGAAAGCCAAACACTCATTCACCGTTCTGACAGAGGCTGAATAATGAGGTTTCAGGAGAGATGATCTGCCTAGGTGACATTGACCGGTTAGCGCTACATAAATAATAACAACTGGCAGTCTCACGTCGACTTTGGTCTCCTGTTCGGATTACGACGGATGCCTTCGAAATTCACGGTTTCCAGCACATTCTTGAAAGATACATACTTGATAACATGGCTTTTGAGAAGCACTATTTCTAGTGGGTTAATCAATTACTCCTCCTATGGATGCACTATAACGTTGAGAGAGCACTCAAAACATTGGATGCCTAAACTACTGTTGTTGCTTACTTGAACGGTTGTGGTTAAAAATGAGTAACACGCTTGACTTGCTCGGTATCTTATGAGCGTACCTCTACAGTTCCAGCGTAGTTCCATCCTCAAGGACAGGAAGTGTCGGAACAATAGCAAGCTACGTATTGAACTGGTGCCCGTCGTTCTCGCTCACTGTCTGGGCATATCAGAAACGCTGTTAGTAACTAAGAGCGGTGAAATGATGGTGAGCTTATACCTTCGAAGGCCTTGACAACCCTAGAAATAAAAGTGTATCCAACGAAGAGTTCAGGCAGTTCTTTCCCTTTGGAATTTATAGAAGAATTGTCCACTGTAGTGGCAGATCATGGCGGCTGAAAGTCGATAGGAGAGCTAAGGCTATTCCAAGAACAATTTTACCCTTCCCATCTTCCCTTGAGCACAACACGTGGGCGTCTGCGCCCTCTCACTTGCTGTGCTCTCTCGCCTATTCTCATTCCATAGCGCTCAGTGTCTCAATGTATGAGCACAGTCGAATTGGAAAAATGGATAAACTACTTTCTGACATTTTCGAAGGAGTCTCTTCCATTTTCCTTTGCCTCCAGTCTAACTCGCAGCCATACTTTTATTATCGTGGGCGAAAATCACACCATTTCGAATATCCCAAATTCCCGTAGTACATAGGCGACCTCGTCGATTTTCGTTGCGTCTTTGCTGCAATCAGGAAATTCCGAGCCATGTGTGCACCGCAATAATGTGAAGGAAAGATGCCTGGTGGAGCAATGTTGACAAAAGACTTCTATGAAGATCGTTGCCTCGTTTTCTTCATTAAAGCAACAGTTCCAGCTGGGTTTTAAACATTCGATCCTAAGGGGTGGAAACATGCACTAGCCCTAGTCAAATACATAGAAAATGCCACTGAATTGAAACTTTCCTCTGAAAGGCGTTGGAAGCGAGTCTAACGCCTTCGATGTGGGCGGGTCCACAAAGTCTCGGTAGGGCCGCCCACTTGCAGTTGTGAAGAGCGTCTGCTTGGATGCGGGTCCTTGCGCGATTGCTTGTAACCATCCCCTTTTCGAAATCGATGCTGCGTCTTTTGATTGCTTTTACTCGTTAAAATCATTGAATTATTGCATGCCGGCGCGAGCCAGCAAGATGCAAGCCAATTCGGACCACTTGTCCGACCGCTCCTCCCTCATTCCAAATGGGAAGAAGGGAAGATCCTCTTTAAGAACCTCGCCGGCGTTTTTCTTCGTTTTTGTTTAATAGCAGTCAACTCGCCATCTACAACTTCATTATTCTTCTTTACCCCGCGAATTTGATATTGAATTGTTGCTCTAACCTAACGAAATCACCTGCCGCTAACAAATTACTTACAAGTATACAAGTAAATAATAACTGTAATTTCGGTGAATTACAGCTCGGCCTTTATTGAAATTGCAATAAAACCCACTAGTGGAAATGAGGAGGCTTTTTTGGCCAGTTGCACCATATGGCCGTCCAATTGGAAATAATAGTTGCTAGGCCGTCTCATATAATGACAGTAGTTTATGTGCATTGCACATCTTTGATGACACTCTTAACCCGGAACTTCAAAAGTTTTTTTTCCATTACTATATCAACCAAAATATTTTCCTCCAGGTATTCGCTCGGACCTTCCTGTCCCGCGTAAGCTTCCAGCCTTGTGCAGGACAGGAAGGTCCGGGCGCAGGACGATATCGTGTTGTCTTGAGCCCTCTCATCCGCTGCGTTCTTTCGCCTATACTCTCCCCTCCGCGCTCTCCTTTCTTCTTTACAACCGGCCCATCCCTCACCAACACACATATTCGTTTACAAGAGCCACACTGACATGATCCTGGGGCATATCGTTAAGTTCACAACGTTATACCAGCCGTTCGCGGTTTCAGAAATGTCTTTGAATCGGACATCCCCATGTCACCTGGGGTCTTGCTTTGACTATGTTCAATTGTATTTCTGTTCACTTGTTTGCATATTAACTTGAAACAAACAACTTACAACAAAGAAAATGATTCCTTATCTTCTTCTCTTTTCTTACCGGTGGGACTTAGCCCTCCACCGCTTCACCGACTGTTCAGTTTCACCGAAGCCTTCGATGCCAGGCACGCGGTAGTGTGCGGAGCTAAACTGGTTTATCATATCGCACTAATATTATATCATTTTGTGATAATTTAGTAAACATAAAATGTTTATGATTTTATTCGACACCCTATGTATACTTTGCTAGCGAATTGCTGCATCTTGATAGGGTCGAACGGAATAATTAGAAGGTGGTGCCGTCTTCATGCAGAGACTCCTTCAGCGCTTCGGATCTCTGGATTCTCAGCTGAGTTTCTTGGGGACCGCGGTTGTTCAGAAACGGAATGCTTGAAGGCAAGAATCAGGATCATGATGACGGGTTGATTCCATTTAAAGCTGAAATTAGGGATAGAAGGTGGACAGCTAGTAGAGAAAAAGGAAGGAAAATCCTGAAATACACAGGAAATGCGAGCATTTTGCTAAATGCTGTGGAGAACATCAAAAGACAGGAAAGGAGGTGAGAAATAATGTGAGCGCGGAGAGTGGTAGAGAAGTCCGAGAAGAGAGAGCATAGTAGATCAGCTGCGACATGGACAAAATGTCGAACGGTGGGCGGACCTTGTTAAGTTTAGTGGAGTCTGTTGGAAGTCCATGGCGCCTAGGTTCCTAGTGACACGTTTTGATGTTGAAAGGTGCATCGAAAGGTCTTACCTTTGCATTTACTCATCCTGCGCTATTTACCATGGTGAGGGCTTCTGAGGTGGGTCTGAGCCAAATTTTGCCTTTGAGGGTACAATCCAAGCAGTAGTCATGTGAACGATTCCTCCGTTTTCTAGAACAGACAGTCACTGATGTGGCATTCTCGTGCACAGAATTCACGCGAGAAGAGCGCTAAGTCCTTGCAAAGGAAGCTGCTGCAGCTGCAACTATTCTATTGTCTTGCGCCCTCTCATCTGCTGCGCTCTTACCCTATACTCTCTCCCCTGCTCTTAGTCTAACATCGCCCTATCACATCCTTCTCCGATGGGGACTAAAGCCTTAGCTTAGGCGTTCGGACTCTTTTTCTTCAATACGGGCCCATTTCGCACCAACACATTCGTATTCGTGTGCTAGAGCCCATCGACATAATTCTAGGGCAGGCCTTCATGTTAACAACATTATACTAGTAGACTGTGAATAATGCAACTATTCTTGAGCAATCTATTCGTTCGCAGTTTTCAGAATTGCCACTGAATCGGATATCCCGTGTCACGTTGCCTTTCTTTGACAAACTTTATTTGTTTTTCAGTTTATTTGTTTGCTACTAGCTTGAAAACTACATTAACACACTTTATACCGTAGGATGGTCTTTTCGATATTCCAGTTTCTTTAAGAATCACAATTCCTTTTGCTAAAGGTACCGACTTTCTTGGAACTGCTCGGCTCTGCAGCTCACTTTCTACGAGAACTGATAGGAAACTCCACATGAGGCAAGTCTACAGCTTTTGATAGGCTTCTGGTTCAAGATTGCTCTGCAGAACAGCGTCCTGAATGTTGGTTGCGACCACGGGCCATCGCAGGGTGTCTTAATGATGGCTTATCCGCTCATGAGCGTGCGTCGCGAAATCAACGTTGGGACCGATTCTGAAAAGAACTCTCATAACCTACCAAATCGGTCGTCTTCTAGAACTCCACATTCAGCTTGTCAGTTGCTGCCTCATTTTGCACACATCGCGACCATCGCCTTTTCCAGTTTGCGAGCCAGAAAAGTCCAACTTGAAGCTGTTTCTCTTTGATTTTGCTGCTAAACTCTTTTGGGCTTTAGTCTAATTTATTGGTCCCTATTGCGCCGCCAGCCCATAGACTGAGGGAACATTTCGAGTTGGGCTATTTTAGAGGTTTGATTTTGTTTTTGTTTTCCTTTTGATCTTGATTATCCTATCAGAACTAACCCACTCTGTTGTTGTTATAGCGCATCAATGAGTGCAAAAATAGTGCAACGTGTTAATTTCACTCTAGCTGGCAGTTTCACTGCATATTATTCACGATTATGTTGTGAGCAAAAAGGATTGCAGTCTCTAAGTAAGCTTCAAATCAAATCTATACCATTCAATGGTGATGAAATATAATGGTGAAACGTCTAAATGGTTGTGTTATACACCAGCTGTTGATCCAACTCGATTAAAATCTACGGAATTCATTCAAAGCCTATTAGCCATTCTCAAAATGAGCCCATTTTATGACATCGCATGGTTAGCTATCCTCACAAGCGCCCCCGAGCCAGCCCTAGGGTTCGTATTTAGATCAAAGAGGTGTTTCCACGCCCGCCCTAGTAGGGCTGCGGCCTCGCAGTAGGGTTATCTTTGAGGCACTAACCTTATGGCTCATGGCAATGGTCTTTGTTACTTCCAAATCTGTGCACAAATTCACTGATCAACTTACATAGTGTATGACCCAGAGTTCGAAAAAAATACTCAAGGATTCTTTTGAACTGCCCCCTCTCTCACTTTTTTCCTTTACAAGTTGGTTAAGTCGGACGTTGAACCATCAATTATTGTGACTCAACTGAGGACGACTGCCTTTTTAGCGTCTGATAGTATTTCTATTCGAACATGCTCTGTCCAAGCGCGTCCACTGGAGGTATAGAAATAAATAAATAAATA
>MU869751.1:24800-39037 GCA_036418205.1 Ostertagia ostertagi | reverse complement strand
ATGATCGATATCAAATAGTGAACGGCTGAAACGTTCAGTTAACGATGGGCTCTCCCGCATTCGATTACCCCCTCCCCCCCCATTTGTCGCGGAAAACCGAAACTCAAAACTAATCATAAGCACATTTGATGTGAGTCTTCGCATGTAGCCGCCTTCAGATGACTTGCTGGAGCCAAAGCGCTGCTGAATATTTTTTCATAGATCAAATAATAACTTAGCAAAATTAGCCATATCTCTAAAACTAGCATGCTTTGTAAGGGAAAGAGGCAATTAGCTCTACAGTTTTCCTCATCAAATGTGAACGAGAATCACTGTGGCCTTACAACTTCTCGTGGGATACTGTAGGTTTTTTGCGAACTTCAAAGGCAGTTTTATCAAATTGTCGTGTCACTTGCTCTCAGGTAAAGTTAGTTGGGGACATAGTTACAGCCTACCAATCCTGCGCTTTACAAGCTCATCTCTTTACTAGACTCAACTCTCAATGCGTTGCTTGACACCTAGTCAGCTGCTCACTCGTTTTATAAAAATTCCTGGCGCTACCGCAATATACGGGAGCATCCTCTAGGTCTGAGCCTAGAAGTGGGTAGGAATCTCGGGAAGAATGGAAACGACTAACGCACACTGAAGTTTCTCCTCCCCTTCCTAAAGCTTAGACTCGTTATCAAAAAAGACATGTTTTACGCGATTGTAAATGAATTGCTATCACAGTGCCCCCGTATCTTGCGATAGAGCCAAATTCCCTCTGAAGTACATTACGATTCGACTCAGATCTCACATATGTCAATCTAGAAGTCTAACCTGCGAAAATCCCCATTTCCGAAGCTCAGAGCTTGGTGCAGCATGCGATAACACGATGCCTCTCTTTGAACCTCTGAGAAGGAAAATTTCTGAAACCAACCTGATGTGTGTATTTCATGTACGTCGTATCCATAGTTATTGACAGCTGTGCCTCCTGAGACATCTGCAAATTCGACTCGCTGGCCAGAGGTATTCAATCGACTGCCAGAAGTATCGAGACGGCTGGCAGGTGGTTCGATGTGTTGGCCGAAGTCTAAAGAAAAAAAAAAGATTTTTCACTCTATGAATCGATGTTACCTAAAGGCACATCCTACGACCAAGATGATGTGATAATTTAACTCGAAAATAAATGAGTTTATACAGAGTAGGCCCGAAAATTCCCTGTTTTGTGCTGGGGAGAACTCTAAGATGCAGGTAGCGAATTTAAAAACAGATGCTCGGTAAGGAGAGTGGAAGAAGTCAATGGAATTTCTTAGTTACGGACTAACGATGACACACACATGGGAGGTGCTACAGTAATGTGT
This sequence comes from Ostertagia ostertagi, assembly GCA_036418205.1. Lineage (NCBI taxonomy): Eukaryota > Metazoa > Nematoda > Chromadorea > Rhabditida > Trichostrongylidae > Ostertagia > Ostertagia ostertagi. The sequence continues at coordinate 37,715 of MU869751.1, read as the reverse complement.
GGCCGCGTGGAAGGGAACACGCAGGCGTGTTCAACAGCATCCAGTCTTGCGAACCCCGTAACGCTTTGATAGCGCACTTTAAATGACGTAAAAATTTATACCTTGTGAGGATTTCTACATTCGAGCTATTTGCGGATGAGCGCTTCAAAGGAAACATGCGTTACGTTCAAGTTATCTTGACACAGGCATACCTAGTACTCTAGGAAAGAAGAAAATTATTGAGCTTACACATAAATTTCTCCTATGATTCCTCCTTTTCGAAGATTAGATGGATCTGGTTAGATTAGATGGATGAAGCGCTGTAGCGGCAAGTGGCACGCTTACCACGTGTGCGGTCGGAGATCAAATCCCGTGTGTTCGTAATTCGTTTACAAGCCAACCCATAGCCTGGCCAATCCTCCAGGGGTCGGTTAGTTTGGACCAGATTCGGTCTGGGAAATTTTTTATTTTTAAAACAAAAACTGGTCTTGTAGCATCTGCTGGCCCCCGCAGGCGTCATTGTTACTAGGCCACATCGCATTCAATGTAGAAATGTAGAATGTTAGAAATGGAAGTAGAGTGGCGCTGCCCGCATCCCAAGACTCGGAAATGATCAACGATAAAGCTTATCCTTTTTCCCCTTTATGTCGCTCAAACTCACTGGCCGAGGTGTGCAGAAACGAGGGTTCACGGCTGACATCTCGTTCTCCAGTTGAACTCATACCTGAACTGATTTCATTCAGAGGTTTCCGACTCAATTCGTGACACTTCACTTACCTCCGCTCAAGTGGAACCTCTCTGGAACCGAAGCTTTGTAGCGGTTGCTGTGGCGCTTGCTGTTACAGATGGCAGTTGAAACTGAATATGACCTTCTATTTGTGAGTGTTTCCTAGAAAAATAGCCGTCGAAACGAACTCCCTGATCCGACGGGCCGTCGTCCCTCTTCGACGATTCGATGCTCGATCACTTCGATCTGCTCGATCGAACGTGGGCGTCGCTCCATTTGTGGGAGGACAATATGAAATGTCTACTAAAATTTTGTCCGTCCTCTATCTGAAATTCACAAATTGAAGTCACATTGGCTATGCTCGACATCCGACATTACTCGATCAAAATCAAGATAAAAACTCGTTTCGCGACAAGAAATGGCCACTTCAACGGTCACTTTCAAGCAAAATGCAAGAACTATATTCGTAACAGTGAACTAAAGGTTGTAGTATTGTAAAAAGTGCTCTGAGAAGGATTCATAAAAAGAAAAAAAAAACCCCAAAATAATATTCAATCGGATTGCGGAAAATGAAAGGCTTTAATATATTAGGTCGGTCCACAATTTTTGAGAACCTTTGGTGTTTTTCGATTTATTACTTATCTTATTTCTCTGATCTACTTATCCAGCATAGTATACATCATTATTATTAACAACATATCGCCAATGCGAGGGTGGGTATTCAGTGCCTCTCTTGTGGACTTTCATAGAGTTCTGATCGAAGGAAAATTGTAGTCCCGAATCAGTTCTCAACCCAATCCGACATCATCAAGTTCCTGTTGGTTTCCTATAGTTCCTTCGGATGACCATCTATAATACTCATTGGTGATGTGGACTGGGTGCAATGTGCTAACAAATCCACGAGCCGCAGTAGATTTGCTCAAACGATTCGGGAGTTCTGACAGTAAACAAACCCAACTCCCTCTGAATTCGAACTTCCTGAGTCGTTGGCGCAATACGGGAGGGCCTTTGCGCTGAAGACCGGCATCAACTAATACCAGTGTCAGTGATGGGAAGAATCGTTGACAGCTTGATGGCAACGCCTTCAACTTGAAAGCAAAGGAAGACAAAATCTATTTTTCTCTGAGGTCGTTCGAGCCCGCCTTGCTAAGAAAATTCCTAAAAAATTGGAGACTCTCGGGCGGTCAGTTCTTTTAGCTCCGCCTTATAGCACTAATCCTGCGTCAACGAACGACTATCCGCTCTCCTCTCTCAATCACCTTCTGGAGAAGAAATCTCACTTGAATCACCATAAAGTCAAAATCGACATCCAATATTTCTTCGATCAGAACTCTATGAAATTCTACAAGAGAGACACTGAATACCCACCCTCGCATTGGTTATATGTTGGTAATAATGGTGATGTATACTATGCTGAATAAATACATCAGAGAAATAAGATAAGTAATTAAGTCGAAAAACACCAAAGGTTCTCAAAAATTATGGACCGACCTAATATGTTATATTTTCACATGAAAATACTTTTGTGGGAAACAAAAAGTGCGTTTGAGTTGAAAGTTTTAAAAGGATAAATTTTCCCTAAAACGCTAGTTTTATACACGTAGAGGAGCGGAAAGGCGTGGGAGAGTTAACAATTCAGAAAGTCTTCCCTGCGAGTCCGCCAGTGAAGAAAGTACGATGAACGATTGGTCTCTTTTCCTTTCAGAAAATTAAAAGCCGGCAGCAGGTTGACGGTGGCAGGGGCCTCGGCTATGATATGATGCAGGGTCGGTTTTAGTTTCGCGATTGCTACGTTCGTGTCCTTGCTAGTACTGCTTCCAGGCGGTTGATTTCGAGGACTGGACTAAGTAGGGCGTGAAGTGGCCCACCTTAAGGTTGTGATGGCCTGTTCGGATCTCGAATTACAGGTATGATAGTTTGAAGGCGGGTTTTGCGTGCGGTAGTCACGAATTACTTTTTGGTGTGATCCTTCAGACTCTGGAGAAGGCGCATCCCGCTGGAAACACAGCAAATAAAGTCTACATAACAATTCATCCAGCATACCACACATTAAAATTTAAAAGCGGAAAAGGACATGACTTTGATGCTCACTTCCTCTTTGGAGTGCCACACCGAGGCCACGTTTACTATATCATTCAAATTTAACTGTTATCAGGCAATGTTTGGGTCAATGACTTAATAAGGGGGCCAGCCGATGTGCATAGAAAAGGAGAAGACGATAGATGTAGGTCAACCGATCTCAAACGAACCACTTCCATAGATCAGCTCTTGATAGTGTTTGTGTCCTCCTAAACATTTCTGGCAATAACTACCTGAACCCGGAGGAGTGAAAGGCGCTTTGGTTACTTCGGGAAGCGTCCGATCCGAGGATTTGTGGCGCCAGGTGTTGATATTTCTAAGCGCGATGCCACATAGAGCGGTTTTGGCTACACTAGGGTGGAACAGTATCTCTTCGGGAGGTCTTTCGAGAAATGTTGAAACCACTGCTGTCATAGAATCATATGAAAATGTTGTAGGTGACCCGAAAATGAACTCAAAGTCGGCGAAGATGATTTGTTGTCGTGCACCTCTTGTTGTCTAGTGCAACGCCCGTTTGAATCCAATGCCGAAAAATGTAAGCCCCATTTTTCTTCAGCGTCGCGATTTGAAAAAACGCCTGAAATTGCAAAGTCGTGGGGTTGAGTGCTATTCAAAGTTGCACATGTTCCATGAATGAATGAATCAGGCGAGTAAGGTGACCCGCATTCACGAGGTTCAATTGATTGGTAGATGAAAAGGAGGTCGGAAAACACGATCAAGCATGCTTAGAAAGTGACCTTGATGCTAACCGTTTCAGCCTCTCGGGAACAAACCTACGCCCGTGGAAGGCAAAACACTGAGCAAATACTTGATCGGTGAATTAGCAGCGTTTTATGGGGTCGTTTGATGTTGAAAAGAGAGCCTGCATAACGGAAATAGCCACGCGCGCATTGGTGAAGTACGGTGAAGAATAGCTATACTTCATGAATAAAATTTTCGCTCACCCTTCTGAACTTTCCTAAATATGTACCCAAAGGCAGTAAAGCATATGGGACCACTTGATACGCTTCGCCGGTTACTAGCATCGAGGAGCTCATTAGCTTTATGATTTTATTGACAAAGTGATTTAGTGGGAAGTCGTAGCAGTGCTTAATGTGGTGCACCTTCGGGAACGTAATGGGTAGTTTTGAATTCCGGTCTGCCTCAGTAAAGGAATGCACCTGATGGGTTGTCTTATTGAAGGCCACGTAGGGGCGAGCATGGCCAGAGTAGCACATCTAACCATGAGTCAAATTCCAAGGAAAGAAGCACTTATCCGTTTTCAAAGGGTGCTCAGCGGATTTCATTGCTGTTACTTCTTGCCTACATGAACCTGGGCGCACAAACCAACAGTGTCCCTTACTATGCGCGCACTCCGGAGATGAGATCCGACCAGACCGACCGAGCCTTTCATCCTTCTGGGGTCGCTTAATTGGTACCGGACTCACTGAAAAAATGCCCACTCGCTTGTATATCGAATGGTTTCCGATCTTCACTAGTGCCTGTTCCCGTTCAAATGGCCCAGAAATTCAGAATGAACGTCCGATGTGTGGCGTAACTCAAAACTGATCAATAAACGTCAAACGCTTTATCGCTATTCAGTTCGAGTTTTTATTTACTGCTCAAATCCCCCGTGGACATGTTTAGCACCACAGTTGCAGCGTTGCCTAATAAAAAAAGTTGAATAATCAGCTCGAATCCTGAAGAAAACAAGTCGAGGTTTTTACGTAGGTCACCAGAGGTGCAAAGAGTTTTGTAATGGGTAGCACCTCGAAAACTGGCGTAGACCATTCGTTCGGTAATAAACACCGAGAGAGTCTATTTGTGATTTTAGATATAATGGTCGTACATGGAGGAATGAGCAATCCCCTTCACCTATCCAGGAATTTTTGGGCTGAAAGGTAAGTTTGAGATAGAATTACTTTAGGTTAGCAAAGGGAGGACTAGGAATCATATAGTTACTCCTTCCAGTAGCAGGGGTACTCCTTGTGGGTGCATACTGCACCAAAAATTTTCCAGGGACTGCCCTCCCCTCTCACTGCCTTACGTCTTACGGGATAAGCATGACAAAGGCGATGTGGCAGACATCAGACATGGGAAATCAGATCAATCAAGAACTCAACACTTGAGATTATAATGTGATTCTTCTGCCAACGAGGTTGTTAGGTTTCGACAAGATCGTCTCCCTCAAAGGCCCAGTCCACGTCAGGCCACTAATAAAGTTCCACCTAACAACCTCGTCGGCAGAAGAAACACATTATAATTAGAACAATGCCGAGGTTCTATGAAGAGAGAAGTTGGAGTCTGTTTATCAACACTTGAGCAACAAACAAGAACAAGTTGTTTAAAAAAAGGATAAAGCATTTGCCGTTGATCAATCCCTTTTTGGGATGCGGCACGCATTCTACTTCCATTTGTACATTCGTAGTGGCGTTTGAATGCGATGTGGCCTATACAATGACTTGCGGGGGCCAGCCGATGTACAAGTCAGTGTTTTTATCCTCCCAGACAAGTCTGGTACCAATTAACCGACCCCGGAGGGATGGAAGGCTTGGTTGGCCCGGGCGACTCACGACCCAGGATTTGATCCCCGGACCGCTCGCGTGGTAAGCGTGCCACTTGCCACTACACCACTTCCGCCCTAGAACAAGTTTTACCTTAGAACAATCTGGTTGATTCACATGACCCCACCCAGCTTTCATGTCGGGGTCTAGGTTCTCATCTCAAAGAGGCTCCTTCGAGAAAAATGAAGAACCTCCGGTAATCTATCAAAAACACCATAGTCAACATAGTGGAATTTGAAGGCGGATTTTACGATTAAAAGGCAGCCCATTAAGATTGAAGTTGAAGATAGTCAATGAAATTCGAGAATAATGGGTCTAGAACCCGGAAAAAACTGAGACCCTTCCTTGTCCTTTGATTAATTGCACAATGATCGACTCTGTCGGTTGTTTACCCGTCTCTCGACGTTAACGCTCTCATCTTGCTAAACGACTAGGACGTCAAACCAAAACGACGCGAGAGTAGAGGATGGAGGCGTACTTGGAGCCAGTAGGCGAGTTAGTGCGGCCAATCGGGACGCACGAGAAAGGCACATGTCAATCGGCCCAGGGCATCTTCTCGTTGTGAATTGGTTCGGGTCCGCACCCCCATTCGGAGTGTTAGGCTACCTTCTCCCCTTTTCGAACCTTTCTTCCTTATCGTAGAATTCTCCTTCAGGGTTGCATAATGACAAATGACAATTTCGAACGAAACTGAGATGAAATTTAGTTTTCGAAAAAAAAAATGCAATTATAATGAAGCTGAGTCAAGGAGAAACATAATCTCAATAGTGGAACGCTTAGCACCGCTGCCCGAGCATTAGGATCCATATTCCAGCACCTTAGGGCTGCCTTGCAGCCCCTCTATAGTGTCGGTTAAAACTTTTGAAATTCGAAAATGGGACCCTTGCGATTACTGTAAGAAATTGTAAGGATTCAATCCAGTAGAAAGTAACGACAGACGAACCGGAAGGATCGGAAGGAATCATTCAAATTTATGACTTTCGATGACGGATACATTGCTGCGGTCTGACGGAAACCACCAAGGTCAGCCGGCAAAATTTTGATCCCATTAGGGATTGTAAAAACCATCATAGTAAGATTTTGCTTTCGTTTTGATTGATAGGCACTTGTCCGGTAAGCGAGAGGTGCGGGTTCGAGTCTTGGCTGGGGACGAAGTTTTACGTTCACAACCTAGCATTTTCGTGAACATTCACGAAGGATAAGTTGTCCTCCACTAGAAAGTGTGATGGGAATTCAGAGGGAAAAAAGCAAAGAAATGAGAAAATACGGTGGTCATAAGTCGCAGAGAGGATTGAAGAGCGCAAGAATTTTCAGGACGAGACCCGTCAAGAAATTGATGAGCGGTTTCATAACGAAAAATGGAGCATAATTGGAAATGAGTAGCCTTTCATTGAGAAGTATTTTATGCGCGTGGACACACGTGATCGTCGGAGGCGGCGATTCGCAGCAACGGAAAGGCAGTTAAGGTGGAAACGATTCGACGTGCACACCGTTTCAAGGTCCTATCGCGGATCGTCGCGCGATAAACAACGACAACAACGACAGCTTGGCATCGGGCCAACGACGAAGCTTGCGAAACATGGAGTGAAAGGGATGATCTCGAAAAGCACTTCCAAACTGGACCGTACGGATGCGCCACGCCTTTGACCTCCCGTCAAAATTACCGAGATTTTTGATTGAGAAGCATTCTGTTGCAGAGGTGTTTGCGAGGGACAAAATTATGTTACCAGCGACTGGATCAACTCACGGGAGGAGAAGGGTATACTAGTCAAGAGTGGGCCCAGAAGAGGGCAACCATTGTGGATAGCTTTCAAATCGATGGGTGGATCGATAGGAATTTCAGCTTAGTCTTGAGTCCGTTGCAAACTGAGACCTCCATACTCTCAGAAATGCCCGGGTCGCTGGAAGCTCAGCTGGCTCCACGTGTGATTGGACCTAGGGAACAATGGGGTGACGATCCAGTAGGTAATATTCGAAGAGATGCTTTGACGACGATTGCTGGATACAGTTCCAACTGTGCGCAATCCGCCCTCAGCTCCGGCACGCATTCATGTGTCGTTAACGCCCTGCGAGATTCCCTTCGTATCCCTTCGCAGAAAATAGGTGTGTACATTCAGATATATTGAAAGAGAAGCTCTTCTTGGCAGCCTTCTTTGGCAGGGTCTCGACTCCTTCCCTTTTGAGGTCAAGGAGCCCTTTTGAAGTCATCGAAGTTCTCCCAACCTGCCAGGGTCACCGTCTACACATTGTGTTATCCTCGTGGGTTACTAGGGGGTTTTTCGCTGCCATTCTCCACCTGCGAAGGACGTTATGCTGGAAAGGTTTCCTATTTTGGTCCTTTCAGGCATCCGCAAAATTCGATCCATCCTTACAAAATCGTGTGAAAATAAAAGTAAAAGTAAATGAAGTAAGAAGAAGTGAGCAATGAGTAAATGGAGCTGGAATACCTCAGGACCAAGCCTGAGTCTTGCGCCCTTCCCCTTTCAGCGGGTTCCCATGGGAAAAGCTCACCTCAATGAATAAAAAAAGAAAAAGTAAAGAATTTGATGAATGAAAAATAAAAGCAAAAGTAACGCTTCAGACAAAAAAGAGATGCTTTGTGAATGCGATAAAGTTAGAGCCAGAGCAAAATAAGTAAACAGACAAATAAACAAACAAGGAAACAGTAAATAAATGAATAGACCACATGTTAGAAATTTATTGCAATTTAAACCACCTTTGAAAAGAATTAGTATTCAGTGGAGGGGCCCAAAAATACTTTGCTATTGTGCAATTTCTCCTATGAGCCTTTCTTTACGACCCCAGTTAGACCTCCAAACAACTTTCCTACAGAGCGGAGGGGTGGAGTCACCGAGCGAATTCGTCAATTCTTCAAACGTGCTCTCTGATGACTCACAAAAACAGGGGAGATTCCTATCTCCGTCAACTAATGACACGAGGAACACGAAACGACACTACTGAAAGAGTAATTACTGAAGAGACAGGTTAGGGGCCACGTTACCTCGATGGTGGGAAAGAAAGACAGCCATGATGTTCTTAAAAATGGGCTTAGGCGCAATGCCATCATTATATATGCCATTAGTCTCAAAAGCATCAAAAGGGTACAACGAGTGGGTTAGCGCCTCGAGTAAGAAAAGGATCGGAATGTTGGACAAGATTTCTGGCGCAGAATTCCACCCGTAAAGGGAGTTGGGTTGATGGCGATTGATATCGTGGCGACCCGCTGGGCTCGCGATTCACTCGACAATTCTCCTGCGCGATTCGTTCGCCTCTATTAAGGCAAATTCCGTACATATTTCACAACTGAAGCACTGCACCTCCCGACGGCCCTCAGATGAATGCCTGAGAGATCCGTCAACGTCAGCCTTCTGACTTCTATGTCCTTCGCGGGTAAAATATGGTGGCAGAAAATTTCCAAAGCCACCAACGAAGATGATCGTAATGGGTACGTAGGCGATTGGTCCTTGCAAGTGAATGTGAAGGACTTCGCCCACCTCACAGTATTCAGCATCCGGACCTTCTGATCTTGCTAATGTTAATGTAAAACAGTGCCAAACCTGTCCGGGTTCTACGTCACCTGTTTTTTATGGGTTTTTCAAGGGAATGTTGTTAAAGCCCTAACATTTTCATCTTTAGGATGATGAGGCACCCTACATACCCTCCCCTTCAAAAAGCGAGAAAGTGTCGGGTGCAGACCATGCACCACAAGTGACGACGGCCTTCACAAAATGTTAATGTTTTCTGCCAATGAAATGATTAGCCTGTTGCAGTTGTATTCTATCGATTGTCACTAATTACAACTATCATTTACCAGAAATCAGCTATCACTATGAACAACTTCTAACCAGATTTACTTGGAGGCCGTCGTCAGTTGTGGTGTTTGGTCTGCACCCGACACTTTCTCGCTTTTTGAAGGGGAGGTTAGGTCCTCCGGTTACCTCTGCAACAGCATCGTTCTCTTTAAGGGCTTATTCCACTGCAGCAAGATGCCGCCTTAGAAATAATTATGTCAGAGTGTAGCATTAAATGTCTCAAAATAGAATAAAAGAAGACAATATGTCGTCGAATACTCTCAAAAGGGCTCTTTCTACAGTTGGTCCACGTCATTGTGAAGCTACGTCGGTTAGGAAAGGGCGTGACAGCATGAGAAACTCCGACAACGAAGGAACAAGAGAAGGTGACCAAAGAGACGCAGACATCAGTTAGGCATAGATAGGGCACACATCAAAGAAGAAACGGCTTGCAGAAAATACAGGACGTGCATCATGAAGCTATAAAAACTCGTCAAAAATCTACTCGCTTAAAGACAGCATGCTTCACAGGCAGACAGATTTCTAGCACCCAGGTTACCAAAAAATAACTTTACCCTCACGTCATCTTCAAGCATGAGTACCCGTTCAATAATTTAGGAAAATGACCGAAAGTTAATTTGAAATATCCGAGTGAAACTCTTTTAAAGACTCAAAGTTAAGGTGGACTCCTCAAAGGCAAGCCCCGGGATAAAACTGGTGTGTTTTAGGGCTTCATAGTGATGCTTGAGCTGCGGAAGGAACTGAAAATGGATCGGAGAGCAAGAGAAATGATCGGCAACGCAAAAATTAAGGCCTTAAGCTACAGTAGCGATGGCAATGGCAGATCAAAAAAGGCAGTCCACGCGAGAGAGCACGCCGTTCGAGAGAGCACGCTGATCTCTACATCAATCGCGGTGGGTGGGAAGCGTTGCAACGAGGGTCGATGGTTGCAGGTTCGTAAGGATTAGCGCCCTAATCGCGCAATTTGGGCAACGAAGCTGGCATGATCTATGTAGGTACGGACCCCACTTTTCCTCGCGGTATCCTTCCTACTAGTCGGACTAATCCCGGGGTTTATCATTGAAAATTTGCCTTGGTGCAGACATTACTTGATCGAACAGAGGGAAAATATCTTATTTTTTGAAGAAGATTACCTATTATTATCGTAAAAGAAGTGATGGAAGGATACAAATTCAACACGAACATGCAATTCCGGAACCAGTGGAAGGGTAGACGTGGATCAGTCCTTGGTGGTTTTCCTTCCATCTGTCTCCGATTGTGCGACAATTAATGGCACATCGGAAAATCGAGGAAAATTGCTAGCCTTGACGCGATTCGGACGACCCTCGAAGCACCGTTCGAATTGCTGGAGAGTTGTGTTTCGAATGGGAAAAAACGATTGTTCTGTTCGATCAATTAAATGCAGGGTACCAAAGGGAACAACTGACTCTAACTTGCCGACAAGACATTCCGGTTTAGTTGATGAGATGACGGCGTGAAGTAGACGTTGTTCACTGCTTTATTGGGAACTCGTTCTCGACAGATCAGCGAGGTGTGAGAGAAAAAAGAAGTTCTAGGTATTGATGGTTTTCGCAGTCAGAGATTTGCTGTCCACCGAATTCTTGCCAGAAACGAGTTTGTTACAGTAATCGAAAATGACGCAAAAATACAGAACACACGTAAACATGCGCTTCGTTTTATGGGTCATGAGGAGCCGTGACGCTTGCGGCCACTATCTTGTCTCCTCTACAACTGCTGCGCGATTTGAGCAAGCTACGGCTCAGACTAACAGAAGGGATTACATTCGGTTCTGCATACAGTAGGAATCTGCAGGAAACGCTCCTAAGCGTTCTCTGATTGGTGCATTGTTAGCGGTAGCCAATCAGAAGGCGTGCAGCGTCTCAGAGCCAGCGCTCGCAGAAGACGTTCGGGAATCAATTTTGATTTCAAAAAAAATATTTATTAGATAGCTCCCGGTCTTCATGGAACTGAATGGCGATCGCGAGAAGAAGCTCCTCGCAGATTTCGTGGAATCCGAATCACCTTCGGTCAAAACGGTACTCCTTTGAAGTTCCTTAGAGGTTTAACAGCCTTAAGCATCCATTCTGACCGTACTCTAACGGCAAGATATAAGTGGAAAGTGGTGTTTGGTGAAAATGGCGTCAAAGCGCTCGTCGACGATGTCGAGGTCACGACGGCGATGGCGCCGCTAAACGAGGCAAAACACTGATTTCTCGCCTCCGTTGTGTCCATGAATAGTCCTTTCATCCCGCTTGAATTGATGAGCTGACGAATCAGTCACTTCAAAAGTTTTTTTGGCTAGAAAAAGGCAGTTGAAAGGGGATGGTGTATGGTGTTCATACATGGAGGGCTACTTTCTGAGCAATCCTCTAAATAATAGTTCAAGAGGTTCAAAAATCAAGTTTATAGACGGGTTAGGTAGAGGCAAGGAGCAGATTTTGAAAAATACAATGTATTGATTCACAAGAATGCTGGGTTGTGAACAAAACTTCCGCCCCAGGCGGGACTAGAACCCGCACCCCTCGCTTTTCGCGAACAAACGACAAAGTATTGAGTTATTTTTTCAGTCACTGAGTCAAGCCACCTTTAGGATGAGCCACGCTTTCTGCATCCATTCAAAACCGTAGTGGCATTTTGAATATGACTTGGCCAGTAATAACTCAGCCCAGATAACACAGGTGTCACCCGATGCAGAAACCAGTGTTTTCACTGTCAGTGCATTGCTCAAATGGGGGTCAGCAACCGAGGGCATGGGGGATAGATGATCAGATTTGTCTAGACGACATTCAATCTGGGGCTGAAACCCAGGAAGTGGCATGTAAGACCATTTGCCACAAGGACACCGTCGGATCCTATTCAAATTCAAATTCGTAACTAGCGACGAGAAGGTTACCTTCAGTCACTCGCTAGACCGCTCAACAAAATCGACCGCAGACTGAAGTGTCGAAAATTGTTCAAAGCCTTGGAGCGCTATACGTATGTCGCGAAGAGTGTGAACTATTCCGTTATCCTGACAGCTCCAAAAACAGCGGCGTTCGCGAACTGCAACTCAACAGGTTTCCGATCGTTTGTCGTTTTAATAGGACTGCGTTATCCCATCGATAAGAATAAAACGCGCCGTCACTGGAAACTGGTTAGCAAATGAGAACGCTTGCTAACATCACGATGTCACTGAATGAACTAAAACCGGAACGCAGCAGTATCTATGGTTGGAGCTAGCAGAAAAATAAACAGCAAAATTAGAGAAGCCTTACAGCCGTGTCCGAAAGCACGGGCATCAGCAAGTGAAGCAGAAGAAAAACCTCCAAATATGATTAGAAATGAGATAGAAATTGTTAGAAGTTGCATAATCGGAGTTGCAATCTACCAGTATATGTATTATTTCCTAGTCACTGTTGCCTCGTAACTCTTTGCAGTTCTCTGTCTCACCACTGGGTTCCCTCTTGCTCATTCTTGGATGCTCCAGCGACGTGTAACTAAAAATAGGATAAAGCATTTGCCGTTGATCAATCCCTTTTGGGATGCGGCACGCATTCTACTTCCATTTGTACATTCGTAGTGGCGTTTGAATGCGATGTGGCCTATACAATGACTTGCGGGGGCCAGCCGATGTACAAGTCAGTGTTTTTATCCTCCAGACAAGTCTGGTACCAATTACCGACCCCGGAGGGAGGATGGAAGGCTTGGTTGGCCCGGGCGACTCACGACCCAGGATTTGATCCCCGGACCGCTCGCGTGGTAAGCGTGCCACTTGCCACTACACCACTCCCGCCCA
>MU869751.1:10717-24700 GCA_036418205.1 Ostertagia ostertagi | reverse complement strand
TAGTCGTACCGGTTTTCGAATTGTTTATCAAAACGAACGCATTTTTTTGTTCTTTTCGTTCCTATCGTGAATGATGGGCCTTGAGCCAGTGATTCATATAAAGATGAAATCATGATTTTCTCGTTGATGATTCCTTCAAACCTTATCAAATGTCACCACGCCTCACGATCCTAAATGGAAGTCGAATGCATGGCGCAGCTCAAAAACAGGGAGTTATATTTTTTCTTTCGCATTCATTTGTTTTTCATTCGCAAACATTCGCAAGGCGAACTGCGGCCAAAAAGAGCAGTTAACAAACAAAAACAATTCAAAAGTTATATTTTAGTTCAAAAAAGCGGGTACCAGACAGGAGGCCCGTCGCGCGGCAAGAAGGCAGAGTCAGCGGACGAGTCGCAGCGCGTGATGTGCGATGTAGGACGTACAAACATTCTATTTAACTTGACGCGAAATCACTACAGTACGCGCTGCGACTCGTCCGCTGACTCTGCCTTCTTGCCGCGCGACGGGCCTCCTGGCGGGTACCCCAAAAAAGCTTCTCAAATTCGAATCTAGTGTACAAATTACTTCTCAAGACTTGTTCGAAAACCTTTGACGAAGTCGAGAAATTTGATTTTGTAAAAAAGAAAGAATGTAAAAAGCTACATCTAAAAGTTTGAGCAATTTAGATATATGGATTGAAGAGGATGAATAGTAACTTATAATTAATCTCTCCCGCCGGTTGCTCTCAATTAACTTTTCCCTGGTTTCTCCCTACTCTACTCGAGCGATTAGAGCCGAAAATCGGCAAAAATGGAAATCGGGATAGAGTTAGAAAGTCACGAAATGCAGCAGTCCATGCGATTACTGGTTGTGAAGAGAACTGGAGGAAGGGTAGTTAGTGGTCGGCGGCGGCAGACCTTGCCCGCCGTGGACCGGTCATCTGTCGTGTTGAAAAAGAAAATTGCACCGATCGCTTATAATTTCAGCTAGCCACATCGTATTCAGCGCGGGTGCACGACGAAAGCTCCGTCAAAGAGTCTGAGGACAAAAGTTGGGGATACGAGGACGATGGATCGCGATGGCCATGTCCTCGATGACCGTCACCTAATGAGCAGGTGTCTTTTCGGCTGTCAACGCCAATTCACATCATATTGAGCAATCGCGTGCAAGGGTTCCAGATAATGATCCTCCAAAGGTATCCGTAACTTTTTGGGGGTGGTTTCTAGTGGTGGGGATGCATATTTAAGATTTTCGAGAGTATAAAGCGACGTTGGCACCTAGCCATGGGTAGAGTGACGTCACAAATATTGCAGATAATGTACAACTCATCACATCAATTACCATATCAGTTATGATAAGTGTGATTGAGGCTACTAGTTAATTGACTAGAGAGCGGTGCCAGTCCCCGTTTGACCAGTGAGAAAGGACAGAGTGATCGAAGAATGTCCGAAAATGACTAATCTTCACTTTGTAGAAAATCGAGAGTGAGCGAGGTTACTGAGGCAAGCCTTCTCCTCTAGGCGGTTGCATTCCCCTCCTTCCATACGTCACTGATTGCGTGCCCTCCCTTTTCAAGAAACGAGAAAAGCGTCTGGTGCAGACCATACACCACATGTGACGACGGCTTCAATCTGGGTAGTAGTGAAGACCGATAGAAAACCAATGCACATACGCTTAATCCATTCCGTTGGCAAGGAAACATTACAGCATTGTGTTCTACGTCACTTGTGGTGTATGGTCTGCACCCGACGCTCTTCTCGTTTTCCGAAAGGGAGTATACTTGACAGAGTTCGCCTGAAGACGCTTGAAGCAAACCTGAGGTTTGAACGCCAGCTGGTAGGAACATAATAAAAGGATAAAGGATAAAGCATTTGCCGTTGATCAATCCCTTTTTGGGATGCGGCACGCATTCTACTTCCATTTGTACATTCGTAGTGGCGTTTGAATGCGATGTGGCCTATACAATGACTTGCGGGGCCAGCCGATGTACAAGTCAGTGTTTTTATCCTCCCAGACAAGTCTGGTACCAATTAACCGACCCCGGAGGGATGGAAGGCTTGGTTGGCCCGGGCGACTCACGACCCAGGATTTGATCCCGGACCGCTCGCGTGGTGAGCGCGCCACTTGTCACTACACCACTTCCGCCCTTGAGACATATAGGCGAGGAAAATCTTGGGGGTACCGTAGCCATACAGATGAATGCCAGCATTCATAGCCGAAGTTTACGCGAGGATCAGTGGGCCTCAATCATTCGCTCCCCGGTGAACACCCCACTCCCTTGTCTTCTTTCATCGCTGCCTGTCTGCGCCGTCGTGCCATCTTCCCGTACTACCATAGTCCGGGTCTTGTTCTAATGTTTTCCAATGCTGCCTGTACCCGTCAGTTCGTTCCGCCTTGACAGGCTCGCCGAAATAAAACGGAAACAGTTCAGAATGCATTTAAGCCGCATAGTACTAAATTCCCAGAAAGAATAAAGATGCTATAAAATAAAGCCTGTAGGCTCATCCGTCTTCAGGGCGCCACATTTCAAAACCCCATTCAGAAATAAGACGACATCTGAAAGCTATTTCACTTTTGAAAAGACCTGAGGGTTGATCGATTTGCGCATTCAAGTTTCATTTCTATGTAAACATATTTTGGTACCTAATCAGTGACAACGGAAAATGAAAGAACGGCTAGATAGGGACCGGATATTGACCCCCGCTGCTCGCAAGAACGATGCACGTGGGAATGGGTCACTTGCCTCTGCCACCACTTGCTGCGCCGCCCGCCTGAAAAAGGCCACTCCTGATCGAAACCTTTCCGCACCGAGGAGGGGGGTGCAAAACGACCCGACGCAGGAGTTTACGCAACTAACTTTTTATTATGAGCAAAATGGAGATTTGAGTGGACTCTTATGTTTTCTTAGCTATAGTGATCTGGAAGCACGACTTTAAATAATCTAGAGCTATCACCGATAACGTGCAGGGTCAAACCACCATTACTTCAAATTCAAGAGAATAAAAATTGAGGAAAACTTTCAAGGAGGGACATAAATAGAATCCGGCGAAGTGGCGTATGTACGTGGGCAGCAGGGGTATCCATTGTGGAGAAACCTGTTCCATGAAGCGGGTCAAGCCACGCAGATTTCCACAGATAATACCTGTCCGACACGGTCCGGTCCACACACGAAAAAGGGCCACAATTCCGAATGCTGTCATATTGGCACATCAGGAGCTAGCACGCTATTTGGGCTTTTTCATGCAATAGACACAATATAACTGATCAGCAGCAACTACAGCTTTATTGGAACTCATGCGTCAACGGGCCATACAAAAATAAAGAACTCAAAAGGAAAAAGGACTTGGAATCTTTTCGCCGATTGATATTGTTATTAACTATTAACGAGGGAAGGGATAAAGGATAAAGGATAAAGCATTTGCCGTTGATCAATCCCTTTTTGGGATGCGGCACGCATTCTACTTCCATTTGTACATTCGTAGTGGCGTTTGAATGCGATGTGGCCTATACAATGACTTGCGGGGGCCAGCCGATGTCAAGTCAGTGTTTTTATCCTCCCAGACAAGTCTGGTACCAATTAACCGACCCCGGAGGGATGGAAGGCTTGGTTGGCCCGGGCGACTCACGACCCAGGATTTGATCCCCGGACCGCTCGCGTGGTGAGCGCGCCACTTGTCACTGCACCACTTCCGCCCAGAGGGGGAGGGGAACAAGCGAACAAATAGTGCCCTAAACCATCCACTTCGAACACACTTCAACTTGTCACTTTGGCTAAGACCCAAGCCAAGTACTCCATTGAAAATTGAGAACAAATTTCGGCTCTCCATCAAAATCACCACTGCAGGGCCTTTGATATCGAGAATTGGAACAGGATTTCCACACAGGGTATGGCAAGTTCGAGTCAACAAGATCCTAGATAGTGGAGCCACTAAGAAGACATCCTGAAAAGGGTGTCAGGAGGTTCTTGCATAATCAGAGCTACATTCTTTCAAAACCTAACCAGTTCACAAGAGTGCTGGGTTGTGCACAAAACGTTTCTAGGGCGGAAGTTTTGTTCACAACCCTGCATTCTCGTGAAACATTCACAAGGCGAACTACGGCCCAAAACAGCAGTTACAAACAAAAAACTATCTACATCGACTGCCGATGAAAACTAAGCACAGCTTCCCCGCCTTGGCGATTACGGAGCCTTGTTGAGCTCTGCAACTGATAGTCGATTACGTCATATTTAGATCGCTGAGAGCAGTGATAAAGGGAGACCGCTTCTGTTTAATAGGGGGACATATGAAGAGAATCTCCGTGAATTTCTATCGATCAGCAGCACGCCTAGACTACGGAAAAGCTGCCTGATTTGACCGATGGGCTGGAAATTTCTTTGCCCTCGCCTAAAGTGAGTTTACGCATTGTAGACAAGAGCGCTGCAGGATTCTAGAGCTTTCTAAATGCATTATGGTTTTGTGATGTAAAGTTTTAAAAATTCTGCAATTGTTCAAAAAATCATTTTCACGAACCAGTGAGATAGATATCTGCGTTTTGAATTGAAACATTGACCCTATGTGCATGCGCATGCCAAAGCGCTTTGGTATGCGCCATGCAATTTAGTTCATTTCCAAATCTCAATGCCTTCTGTATGCATTTGGCCGATGTGTATAATATAACCATTTGCCAAATTTTCATGATCGGATCAGCGTCGTCATAAAATTCTTCATGAAAGAAGGTTCCATAATTTCTGGTCAAAATTGATCCTTTCCCGCGAAAAAATGCAGCGGTGCAGGTAGCGTATACACAGCTTTGCGGATGATTTGACAGGCCGAGGAGCTGGACCAGGGTCAACCCTATCGTTGTTACTCTTCGGAAATTTTTTACGACCCCCCCCCCTTCAGGGGTGGTTTGATACGACCCCCCCCCTTTGTATGTAACACTTGTGTAGAGACAGTGTTTACCATCAATATTTATTTCTACGTAAGTCATTAAAGATGAAACTTTAGCAAAATCCACGACAGAAATTCATCGCTGCTTGCAAACACGAAAAAATGAGATGCATTCAAAGATATCCGTGTACTCCAAAGGGTTACCAAACTAGGAGATGAAATAAGCTGAACCAGTGACCGGAATATTGACAATATT
The DNA here is from genome assembly GCA_036418205.1 of Ostertagia ostertagi. NCBI lineage: Eukaryota > Metazoa > Nematoda > Chromadorea > Rhabditida > Trichostrongylidae > Ostertagia > Ostertagia ostertagi. Next base: position 19,594 of record MU869751.1, on the reverse strand, counting down.
ACCTGATAAAAACTTATGAGAAGTCAGAAAAAATTATCGCTCCAATTGAAATACTGAAATCCTTCACGTTCTTCAATTGCAACACAATTTTTACACCCCTCTTTCTAAGGCTATAACTTCCTTCATATTCGAGCTTCTGCGCCGAAGTGATTTGATTTGGAAAATTCAAATTATTCTCTCTCCAACCATAGGTAAAAATTCTTCGAAAGTTAATTTAATAAAAATTTAGTACGTTGTTACTTTTTTCTGTGCAAAGCGACTTTTTGACCTTCAAATGATCATAACTTCTTTCAAAGTCACTCATTTGGGAAGCTGAACACGTATAATAAACTACAGGATTCAAGCTTTCTAAGGAGCACCCAAGCGTTCCTGAAAGATCAGTAGTTCAAAAATTAGTCCCGTTGTTACTTTTTTGGGGGTTTGCGTTACTATTTTTTTGGAACCGCGACTTTTTGACCTTCAAACGATCATAACTTCCTTCAAAGTCATTCATTTGGGAAGCTGAACACGGTATAATAAACTACAGGTTTCAAGCTTTCTAACGAGCACCCAAGCGTTTCTGAAAGATCAGCAGTTCAAAAATTAGCCCGTTGTTACTTTTTATTTTGTGGGGTATTCTTCAAGCCATTTTCTCGAAAACGCGAGTTTTCTTAGGTTTCACTGCCCGTAACTTCTTGGAAGACCAATTTTATGTTTAATTTAGGATGTGCTAGAAAGCTCCGAGCATGCGCTTGCACTACATCCCTTGCCTTGGTGCGCGCCACGCCTCGGGCGCCCTTCTAATTCGCTGATTCATTTGAAAGCTCATTTAGAGGGAATCGTGGTTTATAGATGCTGTATCAGTCATCTTACGAAAACGTAACGTGCTGGCTATTATCCGATATTACCAAGAATCCCACTGTCGGCCACCGAGAGGGTACGACCCCCCTCCCTCCAAGCTCAACTGAGTACGACCCCCCCGTTGTTACTCGTAACAACGTAGGGTTGACCCTGGCTCAGACCTCGGTGAATTGACTCCACCGAAACCACCACTGAACTTCGCCCACAAGTCAATGCTGTTTTTCCTGTCGCCACTAGAGATGAGATTATTTTCGTCATTGTCGATGATTTCTTCCCGTTTTTTCTTTACTGCTGTTACACTTGACAATACTGGCTGCTTTCAGGCCGTAATAATAACACACAGTATCGGGTTATGATATTGGACTTTGCTTAAACAGGGACACATGTAATTGTGAACTCTTTGAAGGTCAAAAAATAAAAATTTGCGCAGTACAATTTCCGGACTTTTTTTTCTGATAAAAATTCCCGCTAAAAATCTTATAACCTGCTTCAATCTTCACATGGATTTGCGCCTATTAATAGTTAGCCTTGCACAGCAATGTTTACAAGAAGCCCTGCTGTTGTTTGTGATAACGGCCTAATCGGATAGTGGTCGGGAAGTCAGACTAGTGACGCTCCCAGACACTGCAATCTGGGATTTGGAACTAAGCGAAAAAGAGGATTCGCAAATCGCGTTTCCCCGTCATCGGCCAGGAGTTTAGAACACAGTTGGCTGAGCAAAATGCTGAAACGCAGGGTCCATTTGGTTTTGTAACAGTAGATTGGATGGGCAAAATTGTGAATACGCAGGTTATTTGGGTTTTCTAACAGCACATCCAGATAATGTTAAACTGTACCCGGCCAATTTTTTTGGTGAAATATTCTATATGGCCCAAACGGCGTACATTTCCTAATAGAACTAGCACAGCCTAACTATATGGGTAATTTGTATGGGTTACTGTGGCTATGACTAAATATTTATATATAACAAAATAGATAATTTGCGCCTGGACAACAATTTAAGAAGCTGGATAAGCTTATCTGAAAAGGGAGGCACTAATACTAATTTAGTTAAAGGCAAGGGTCACGATCAATTTGGAGGTCTATGGCGCTTGAAAATGACAGCAGAGATGTGAATTGCATCTACAGTGAAGAATGAACGGAAAGAAACCGTACGCAAAGCCAAAAATGGACTCTTTCCTCCATGAGAGCAGCGGAGGAGCCTCGCATAAACAGGAGTGTCCGGACGAGTTTTCCGAACGCGTTTTCCTAATTTCTTCTGTCATCTTCGGCTTTTAGAATGAAGGAGCGTGTCTAATGGCAAGATGTGGTTCGCATGAGCTGCCATGCTACGCCACCTCTAGAAGAGGGCTGTCATAGCTTGAGCTAGGCTGCGGTAACTCAGAATAATGAATAGGAGGGGGATATTACGTGCGCTTTCGAATCAAGAGCGTGGCTTTGCCTCTGTAGTTGCGCACCGACCAGCAGAACTGATGGAAGAGGTTGGTTTGGCTGCCTATTACCGATCCGTGCCCTTGAGTGATACATGGAGAAATAGCGAATCCTTTTTAGGCCTTCTACGCTGTCTGATTAAACATAATAGCAGAAAATCTGTGCAAAATGGAGCGCTCTGATTAGCTGGTGCATAAAAATGGTGAGAGTTAGAAAAAATTTGTTCGCTAGGGGGACCACCAAAATAATGTTACACAGAGTGAAGCTGTGAGTAATAAGCTTGGAGCCTCGCTCCTGCTTTTCCAGGCTTTACCGGAAGTCAGAGCGCCTGTCGACTTCCATCACGCTAGCAGGGTTGAGTCATGGGAGACAAATTATGAACTGGAGCATCCCAGCAACAGGTTGGCACGAATACTAGGGCAGAACTGCAGGTGCTTAATCTTAGCGAGCTGAATTTTCGCAAATTTCTGATTTGGTGAAAGACACGGCTGCTTTAAGGAGATAAAGTAAGCTCTTCGGAATTCATGCGTACTCAGAGTGATCGCAACAATGCAGCATCAAAATGATCTTCTTGTTGACTGTTACTATATGTTGTTGAAAACACCACGCGGTTGATCCACGTATGGCTTGCTAAACTTGAACTGAACAATGACTGACACTTGGAACGAGCGCCGCTTGGCACTCTCACCGAAAACAGTAGAAAGTTTGTGGCCACGGGCACATTTGTCGGATGGGGGTGTGTCAGGAGATAACAGCGAATATATGGTTTTTAAGCCTAAAAAGAAGACCGTGAGCTTCTCCGATGTCCATCCTTCTTCACTTTTTTCAAGTTTCTGCCACTACCAGCGAGAATTCTACACAACAGTGAGCTATCGCAAAAATACGTGGCACTGCGGGTGCAACACTGCTCGAAGCCGCCGTCTGAAACCCCTTTTTTTTTCGTTTGAAAACAGACTCCTAATTAGACGATCAAGAAGACGAAAATCAGGATGTGGTGCAGAGTGTCATTTCTTTTACGGGTTAATCCTTCACTCACTAGGCTTACAAGGAAAGGATGGTAGGTCGAAGTGGCCGTATAAAATGAGATGTATACCACCTGATGCGTCTCTAGACGCTGATTCCAAATCTGCCTTCCAAATCTGCTAAACGGCTCTCCGAACGGAGTTATGAAGCGTAATAGCTCAGTGGTGATGGTCCGGGGTGGCAGGTAAAAGCTCGTAGGATCGGTTCCTTTGCAAGTTTGTTGCTTTGCTTTTGTCCGCAACACTTCTAGAGACAAAAGCAAAGCAACCAACTTGCAAAGGAACCGATCCTACGAGCTTTTACCTGCCACCCTGACCATCACCACTGAGCTATTACGCTTCATAACTCCGTTCGGAGAGTCGTTTAGCAGATTTGGAAGGCAGATTTGGAATCAGCGTCTGGAGACGCATCAGGAGGTATACATTTCATTTCAAACGGCCACTTCGACCTACCATCCTTCCCTTGTAAGAATAAAATTCCCACCCGTAATCTGCGATAGCACCCAGCAAGAGTTTGTCCCGAAGAAGTGGCGTTGGCAGCATGGAGAGAATACCGACAGTCGAACGAGGAAGACATCGTGTGGGAGTTTAAGGATGAGCTCCCAGAGTGAAAAGAATTTGTATAGAATTCGGAAGTTCATGCAACGAGGAGTAGTCTCAGGAGTAATACTAGAGGATGTGATGAACTGTACATAGCTTATGCCTAGAAAGCGCCAAGATATCATCAACAGGTCTTCAAAATTCGTTAAATTTTATGTTGTGGCTTAATAAAAGTTCCTTGAGATGTCAGCCTGGTGCCTGGTTTCAAGTCTCCTTAAAGTTGATCGAAAGTCAGCCAGAAAAACGCCCCTCGTTTTCGAGCTATCTTCTGGCCTAATTTCGATAGAAGGCGAAGATTACGGCTGGAGCCGAAGATATGGGAAAACAGTACGGTTGAGTGCGCATTCAGGATTATTCGATCGATGATTGTGTCCTATTTTCTAAACACTTTGTGTCGTTTCCCGTTTCATAATTGGAGCTGCAAAACCCCGACGACGACTCTGAAGCAGATAATTTTTCACTTCAGAATCGGTGTGGGCATTGGTCATGGGGGCAGGGCTAACTATAGCGCTGGTAGTTTTTTTTTTCAAAAATTTTACGACCTACTTTCTCAGTCGTCAGGGGGGAGCAGGGTTGGGGGAAGAGCAGATTTGTTGACGGGGCGCCCAATCCTTCCATGTAACCACTGCAATGGTTATTTTTTGAATTCTCTGAGAAAAAGACGTCTGAAACGCCTGCCTCCTCTCGCGCAAACACTACACCATCAATTTGATGACATACTGACACAATTATGAGATTTGGAGAGTTGGCAGTCCCCATAAACGACCCCTCACAAATCTGCAAAAAAGGATCTCCTCGTTGTTAATTGCACCAACGGACAGTTGACCCTGATTGAGGGTCTCTTTTTCGTGAACAGGTGATCTTGGCTCGAGATTTTTTCCCAGGAGTTTAGGCTGAGCGGAGTACCTGCGCCCTTGTTACCTTGCTTATCCCTGTTTCGGACTGCTTTTCTACTCCTTCTTGCTTAATGGCTAAAACCTTCGAGTGCATGCAAATAAAAATAAATAAATAAATAATAAATAAATAAATAAATAAATAAATAAATAATATAAATAAATAAATAAATAAATAAATAAATAAATAAAGTAAATAAATAAACCAAGAAATAACATAATTTTCTCTTATCACAGAAAAAGAAAAAACTCCTGTTCAAAGAAAAAAGCCGAAATAAATCGAAGAATCTATAAACATCATAGAACCCAGAAAAGCAGTGAAGTGAGTCTAGGGGATTGGGTACCCTATTCGGTTTCGGAAACACCTTGTTGATTTGGCTACAATTTGGGCTGTGTGACTGTGACTTATCCGCTAAACGCCGTGGGGTCTCACTGTACAGCAACAATTATCTTTGCTTTGTTCTGTTCCAGATCCATGCTAGAGCTGGGGTTCAGAAAACCGAATCTGGATTTGGGATATCGCCCGACAAAAGCCAGAACGCATCGGTCGCGGTGGTATAGTGGCATGTGGCGTCACTTTCCCTTCCACGATCCGGGACGAAGCTCCAGACCGAATCTCGCCCAGGCCGACATAGTTTTCCGTCAGTGAATTGGTACGCGGTTTCTGAAAAACCTGCCATGTTTATTGGCCGTCCCCAGCAATTTACAGCATAGGCCATACATCGTGCAAATGCTGTTGCTATTCTAAAAAATGTAAAGCGCATGGCGCATCCTAACAAGGGATTGATCGAAATCAAAAATTTTAAGCTTCAGCATTTCAACCTGGTTCTTTTATTTGCACAACAAGCATAATGATATAAGGCGATTGGAAGAAAAGAAAGCAAATTTTCAAAAATCTAAACACAATTTTGAAATTCAAATAAGCATTTCAATCAAAATCATAATTTTTAATGAGATGCCTCATTGTTAATTAATCTGCTTTGGTGTGGTAATATAAATTAATCTGTTAATATAAAATTATTATAATATGTGATTATGGAACAGGTAAATAATAATACATGTATTTATCGAACCAGTGGAATCAGAGGATTTTTGAGCTTTATATTTTCACAAGCTTTCTTTGTGATCAATTGAAATGTGCTTTTTTCTAAAATAATTTCGAGCGAGGATCATAAGCGATTTCAGCTATGAACTATTCCAGGTCTAGAGGAATTATTTACAATGACTGAACAAACAAACAAACAAACAAACAAACAAACATCGAAATAAAAGGGTAATACCGAAATAAATAAGTTGAAGCGCTCGTCCTTGCAAATGAGCACAAAATTTCCAGACAAAATTTTAGCCACGAGGTAAAATATGAAATGTACGGGTCAGATATTGAGCGTAGTGGGGGAACGGCCGTAGGTGAGAGGGCCAAGCGGCCATAATGAACATAACGAATAATAGGCTCACAGCGCTCATATTCACTGTGGCGGCACTCCGTGTCCCGATTTGCATTTATTGCTTTCAGTACATCACCAGTTCACAGATAAATCTATTGGCATACGCTCCAGGCCTACAGAGGTTCGATTTTTCTTCATTTTTTCCATATCCCATTTAATTTTTAGGTTTTTTTTTACTTAAAACAAATCTCAGGGATTTTTTCTCTCATGCAGTTATACTTTGCTTGGCAACAATCCAAAATCAAGGTGGGCAGAAAGCAGTTGGGCTTTCAGGGCATATTAGGAGTGTTGCCATAGTGAACACTTACAAAACGAAAAATCGATAGGCAGGTGAGTGGAAGTGAATTTGGGCAGGCCATAACTGGATTGCTCCGGCCAACGAAGGTCGGCAATTTCCAAGAAAATCTGAAGAGGCTCTGAAAGAAGCACAGAAAATGTTCCCGAGCATCCCTCTGGAGATAATTCGTCAGAAAAGGCCTTCTGATAGGATTACTCAGTTAGGCTACCTTTACTCATAGTAGTTCAGTCCAAAGCACAGCGCCAGAAATCAATGTGCTGCGGTTAGTAGTAAATGAGGAGTGAAGTAATTACTCGATGTTGACAAGCAATTCTTTTCAGATGTTTACAGCCCGCGTCTAGAGCTACATGGATAATCAACACTGGATTATCACAGTCCATTTAATAAATGGGTATCCATGATTTCGGAAAAGTCTGCTATGTAGGCATCAAATACGAAGTTTCTTCTAGGCAATTTTCCCCGACGACATGTTTATTTGTTTATTATTTGTTTATTTATTTACAAATGTTGTTACAAAGAAAATCAAACAATACGTATAGTGTGTTTTTTCTTCTGTGCCATACAGGTTGTTATGGTGGAACACGTTTATTGGTCAACGTTTCGACAAATCGTCGTCTTCAGGACCTGAAACTGGTTCGAAGTCCTAGCTCTGTAGCTCACCCGGTAAAGCGCCTAATCTTACTGAGTTCCCGGAAACGCGAAATAATACAAAATAAACGATCCCAGCGAACGAACTAACCTGTGGTGAGTCCACAAGGTCTTAGCAGGCTGCTAAACAACATGAAAGATTGGGGCGCTATCGTGGGTCCGACAGCCTCCTCATCAAATCTTTCGGCGCTTTCTTTCCTTCTCACTTCATTTCTCATACTTCTTTTTTTGGAGAGGCATTTTTTTGTGAAAAAGGTACAAGGCCTTAGAGCTCGCTACAGCCAAGATACTACTCAGTTACCCTCAATCAGTACCTTAAAGGCACGGGACGCGGTCGGAATGGTGTGCTTTTTCGCTAGGGAAGAGAAATGTGAAGAGAACAGTGAAAGAGGAAAATACCCAGTAGAGCCACAGAAAATACCAAAATTGAAGGCCTCTGCTTGTGAGTTCGACCGCGGTACAAAAGAGAGATCCAGCGCTGAGAGGAGGAGGAGAGGCGTGAGAGAGCATGGTGTACGAGAGGACGCAAATTGCATGCAGGAAGTTGAAACCGCAGCGGTCGCAGCAGCCAAAACATGATCTTAGCACCTTTGCGGCGCACTTGCGTCACGCATGATGCTTTAGCGACCCTGCTGTTCACCTTTGAAAAAAAAGTGCTTCGAGAATGAAGGCCTAATGATAGACTCTGATCATTTCAGTTATCCTTGAAGCCACGAGTCGGGATTAGGTTCCAAGAGCCAGTCCCTCTAGTGTGAGGGAGAGGGGTCCCAAGGGCAGTAGGCACGACACTGTCGCGACTCAAAAGTGCGAGGCAACGGCGCTAAGGCCTTGCCCGTGCGCTGCCGCGCTGCCAGCGTAATCCACCACGGCATACGTGGTCTCTGCGTCCTCTCGCGTACGACGTACTATCTCGCGTTCTCCCTCTCCTCGCAGCGCTGTGTCTTCCGTTTACATACAATTTTACATACATATGATGCCGGTCATACCACGGCCGACATCATATGTAAAATTCCGTTTTCAATGGTGCTTTTTGCTTTTTCTCCTCACTAATGTTCCTCATTGCACTCCTTGCCTAATTTTCGAACAAAATAACGCATCAATTCAATCCCGACTCGTGCCTTTAAGTCCTCTCTTCTGACATCCTTATGCTGTGCTGTAGACGCCTCACCAGTTTGCTGCTTCCCTATTTTTTTGATATTTTTTTGGTTTTGTTTCTTTTTTTGTTCTCGATCATTCTATGAGAACTAACCCACTCTGTTGTTGTCATGGCGCACCAATGAGTGCATAAATAAATAATAAGTAAATTTCAGCCCCAGTTTAACATAATACAGTAAGGCGAGGAAGCTCTAAAGGCCTCTGACCCTTGCCTCCAATTTAGATGCAAGAAGAAAGAGAAAGAAATTCTGAAGTAGAAACGATATTCATTGGATCAACAGCAAAATACCCATAAGATCACAGCAATTATCATCAGTAATTTGTTCTACACTTTGTACAATCATTGAATTCGTGCTCTTGCTTGGAAGGTGATGCATCCGACATCCGCCTTGGTGACGTCGTCATGTAAAATCATCTGAACCTGATACGGAGCGTCGTCCTTGAGCAGTGAAATGATGGCTCCATACGGTGAGAAGTCCAAGACCATGTCCAATTCTTGACGTCCAGTCTTGATTGGGCATGGGATGCCATTAGTTGCAGGCAAC
>MU869750.1:25980-39628 GCA_036418205.1 Ostertagia ostertagi | reverse complement strand
TGAAGAACTAATTTCGTTTGACAGAGTAGGAGATTATACGCCTGGAACCCTGTGTTTTGAGGTTTGGTTCATGAATGACATGGTTCACCCTCGGGTCAAAGCAATCTCCCAAATGGGAATCTCATGGGAACCTCTTCTATGCCTTCAATGTTACGTAACTTTCACGGCTGATCACCTGACATCTGTGACATCGTCGTTGTCAGATTGGTGTTGTGACAAATGACAACCCCGTCAGCATGTCCACTGATCAGAACAGATACCAATCGCCAGCGCTTATCTTGGCCCGTAATTGAGCAATGTGTATGAGTGTGTGCATGTGGTGATACGTTTCCCTCGGGTTATCTGATCAACCCCAGCACGCCAGTGAAACCCACAAATTCCATCAGTACCGAGTTCGCAGAACAATGTGGCGCGATGAAGTCTCCCCTGACCCAGTCTGTCTGACGTGCTGAGCCGTCTGTATACCGTCCTTTGTCTGCGTCAGTGGAGGGCTTGATTTAAACGGGGACATAGCTGTGGGTGGGCATCGGGAAAAAACGAGCAAAATGAGGGCAGATGAGAGCCGCTTGAACGACTCCACCTCCCTCATCACCACGCGACGAACGCGTACGCGAACACCCCCGGCTAACAAAGAGGCCCTGATTAACGACTTACTAGTCGGTCGGAGGCGAATTTTTTCAGCCGCACTCCACCGGGTCTCCTCCTCGTTTCTATCGCGTATGTGCTCTGTACTGTGTGTGTACGAGGGGGACAGTGCGCGAAATGAATTTCTGGTCGCAGAAAAACGAAGCGATCCACTGAAGGCCGCACTTTGTCTTCAACAACGAAATTACTTCGCTCACCACACACACAGCTGTTTCCGGACATACATAGTTCCTTTTTGCATCCGTCATAAGAGCCAGCTTGGTGCAGAAACCCCGAAGGGCGGAAAACGGAAATCGGAAATCGCGTTGACCATATTTGAACTGCCCATAAAAGAAGCTGTGAAGGTGGCTTAGGGGTACTCCGTAAGGGTCACTTGATTGGTTTCAGCCCACCTGGAAGAAATCATCGAATGTATTAGGATGGTAAAAAAGTCCTGAGCCGATTTTTTGAAAGCTCCAGAACTTTCGCTTATTGGTCGATACCTAGAATCTGCTACGTGATAGACTATCGTTGTCGATCATACTTCTCCGCAATAGGTATATATTGCCGGGTTGCCTTCTTTAACTTTAATAATGATGGCGATTCCACAAGAACACTTTCGAGCGATCATCTTCAATGAATGGCGCTGCGGCACAGGAGCAGTGGAAACCGTCAACATTATCAGCATCGCATTGGGAAGGGACAGTAGTCTTCCACCGCCAGTGCCATCATCTAGTGCCAAGCTCTGGTTCGCAGGCTTCGAAGGAGGAGACACGGCTTTCAAAGAAAAGACAAGGTTGGGAAGCCCACAAAAGGTAGAAGACTCCACCGTTCTCGGCGCTGTCGAAGAGGATCCGGACGTTAGCACCCGCAGCCTTGTGATAAGACTCGGGTGCACCCATCCCACAGTCCTCGGTCCCCTTCACGACCTCGCCACAGGAAAGTGGTGACTCAATGGATTCCTCATGTCTTGACCGATAGCACGCGGTTCAGGCGGGTACCCATTTGTCAGTTTCTCCTTCTTTGCCCGCACCGAAAGGGGTTTTTGGAAGGCGTGATTACGAGAGATGAGAGTGGGGTCCTATACGATTCTAACAAGCACGGTGCCGTGTGGCTCCCTCGAAGAGAGGGCCTGCCGACACAAGCAAAATCGGACCTTCACCCCAAAAGCTGTCTCCTTTGCTACCTCTGGGATTCGTGAGGAATGCTGTACTATGATATGCTCCCGTAAAGACATACCGCTACCGGCAGCATTTACGCCAGTCTGCTCTAGAAACTAGCGGACGCTGTTCAAGAAAAACGACCGAGACGAACTTCTGTCCACCTACTCCACGATGACGCCAGGCCCCACAAAGTTAAAGAGACCCGTGCAGAATTGGAAGAGCTGATCTGGGACGCGGTTCCCCATCAACCCTATTCCCCTTACATTGCCTTCTCTGATTATCACTTACTCTATCCCCTTAAGGGATCCCTAGCGAAGAAAGAATTCACCAAAGGTAAAGAAGTTGGAAGAGCGGTCAGCGATTTCTTTGACTCTCAGTCTGCTCTGTTCTGGGAGAAGGAAGTCGCTGAACTGCACATTAGGTGGGACTCTGTAGTGGGTAGCAATGGTGATTATATTGTTGGGTAGATTCCATTCTACGTGGAATAAAAAAGCAAAGAACAAAAAAGTGTCAAACGGCTCAGGACTTTTTTACCACCCTAATATTTCCATACTCGATTTTTTATTCTCCAAAAACTATCCAATCCATTCGATTCTGCATGGCTGTCATAATGCCAGCTCATCCCGGAAAAACTAGGTCAACGCGCGCCTCGGCCATTTAATCCAAGCGGTAAGGATTGAATCAACTGTTTTAGCATCGCTACTGAAAGCGTACTTATACTTCCTCTCATCAAGGCTACCTAGAGTGGAGTCTAATAGTTCCTCAGTGTGCATAGGAGAGCAAGATGCCAATCTTAGAAGGAACGCCAAAGACCTTGAAGCCGCAGTCGGAGGCCGAACTCGGACGTCAAAGTCGCGTTCGTTTGCATATTCGGAAATCGGAAATCAGAAGTGGACAGTTTATGTCCAAATGCTTCTTGGAACCAGAAAGGTTTCGGGTTACCAGGCCTTTCGTAAACCTTCCACTCGCCTACCCTGTTCCTCGCGGCTTCTCACGAGAGAAGCAGGTTTTTTTTTGACATTCACCCGCAAAGTGCCTTCATGCAGTAATACCATCATCAATATAATAAACTGGCATGGTATAATTGTAGTCTGTGGTGACCACGCAACCTTATGGATCTCATTGTTTAATGGGTAAGTATTCTCCTGAAACCCTAACCTTGTCTACCGTACACCTATTGCAAAGGCCTGCAAAATGGAGAAGAACCCTGCAGCCTGTGAACCTGAAATATAAAGTGGAAAAAAGCTGAGTTTATCTTGAAGGGTGTTATTTGCGCGCGATAATCGGTTTACGGATATTCAGACATTCAAGTCTCGAATCCGCACATCGTAATCCCCCAAGTTGTCTTCTGGACGCTGAAGCGTTCAAAGCTCTTATTCTGGCTTTGGTTCTTTTTAGCAAAGTTTGATTCGTAAAGAAAGTCTAAGACCAGGAGTTTTAGTTCGAATATAGCCTGACCGCGCACTACCATACTCGTTTATCCGACCATAATGAGATGGTTTTGCGGGCGCTGTCTGCATGTTTCATCGTGTCATCTCGGAGTACGCCCTTTCCACGCTGGCTGATCCTTCACCCTCTCGTCCTCGTCCTACCCACAGTAGATGAAATCAGGCGTTTTCGTTTTGGGCTACAGGATTAGGGTTCATCCACACAGCGCGTGCCTTCGAATCAGGCGGTTTTTGTTTTTGGGTAATAGGTTAGGGTTGTCATCTCACACAGGCGTCGTTGCCCTTTTCGTCAAGGTTTTTTCGTTCTACTCAGCCTCTTCAGCTGGCCGTGTTCAAGCAGCAGCATCTCCTCCACCCACACGCCCACACAGCACAACCCCACAGCAGGCGACCACAGTTTGAATTTGGACCCAGCTCCTCCTACCAATAAATTTCATAGGAACACAGAAAGACGACACGAAAAAAAGCCCTGCGGTGTGAAAAACATCCGGCTGCCTGAGAATCCACCCGATCACGGAACCATCTGGGGCTGCTGTGGGCACACAGCGCTGTCCCGTCTAGTTCCCACAGATAGTGCTGGTTCCAGGCTTGACCCCATCGAGCAACACCCGGGCCGAGTCGCGCGATTGACCACCTGTCTTATGATAACCTAATTACTTTATTTGCTACCCATTAATGCGCGTAAACTTCGCGTTGAGTGACTGGCAATCGCGCTCAGCTCAGCTTAGGCACCTCCTTATCGCCATTGACCGCTCACACCTGCGTTGCGCAACCGATCAACCGACCGTAACACCACCCCGGACGTACCCAACAGCGTAACTTATGCGGTTACGGTCTAACCGACGCAATTCGATTGTCGATTACGCAAGCTGGGCTATGAAATCCAAGAAGGGTGATGAAATCGTGGGCAAGCGGCAGATGTCACTGACAGGCCGTCGCAGGCGATTTCCGTTGAGGTGACATCCGGAACACCGCGGGCGGTTGTGGTTCGGTCCGATAGTACGAGAGGGGGGGGCACAGACAGGACATCAGGACTTTGCAAAATTGCTTCGAGTACCTACTAGGTAGACCTAACCACCATATTCAATCCCAAAGGTGAGAAAAGATAGGTGGTCTGGACGGGGCCCCAAAGAACGACCAAGTGGAACTGGCGCCTCTAGCCACTGCGCCATTGCGTCATTTTCACCTCTTCCATTCTTTCGGGCGTGCCTGCCCTTTCCAGGTTTGAGTATAGGTGAAATTCTATGAAACGGGAATGGAGCAGGGTTTTCCAACTCTACTCGACAATAAGCTGCCACTGAATCCGTCTCATAGACTTCGGTCCCACCGCGCTCGTGCGGATTACGGTAGGAAGCGGCAGTTGTTTTCGAAATTGTCCTGAGAGAAATTAACTATATTTGAAATTATAGGTAATTAGATTGATAAATTTATTAATGCTGAAGAGCTTTCGGTTGTCAGTATAGACCGACTATAATAGGGGAGATCACGTCTGAAATCTCGTGCCTGTCACAATATTTTATTGGGGTCCGGTTATAAAGTCGTGCAATTGCGGACCTTCCAATAGATGGAAAATAGATCGGTCCAAATGTGCTGCGAGTTTCTGATCTGTCTATTGGTTTTGTCAAGACTATCCTTTCATAAATACAAAACCGCATTTCTAAAAAGTACCGCATTTCTGTACAAGTATTTAGGACATTTTAAGTTATGAATATTTTTTGTCTAGAAAAGTCTATTCCACAGTGGGCAACACAGTGTAATTGCGGACTTGTCAACAACTCTGAAATGAAGAGCTGAAGGAGGACAGCATTTTCCCTAATGGATTTTATATCTAGCGATAAGGTTAACGGGTTCAGAACGTTCATTAATGCTAATTCGCATAAACGTGGAAAAGGGATACTGATAGGAGGGTCCGGCGCGGGAAATGCTTTACTGTTAGTATGCTACTTCTTCATGGTGAAATAAAACTAATTGAGGTCGAGTGGTTTTTTTGTTCTTCAATTCCACTGTTAATCAGTTAACCAACAAATAACTCCGGTTCCCATAGGACAAAGATCAGGCAGTGGGAACCAAAAATTACTGGCGTGGATTCGGTTACTTGATGGAGGTGTAGTAAAACTGTATGAGGTTGGTAGAAGTGCCGTGTGGTGTTCCCAAGTTCCAAATTGGATTCTCGGGTGCTAAGACACGACATGTGGCGGTTGATCCTGAAACGTCGGCGACATGACATGAAAGACCACGAGAGCGCAAGAGCCCGCACCCTAGATGGGAATCACGTGCTTCTCCAACAACACGTAAATGTCTCCATGGCCTCTTTGACGACGATGGGAACCGGCATCTGCTGATGAGCAATCTGAGTGATGGAGCGTTTGAATGTCAGTTCAAAACGGGCCAGAAAGGAAACGTCCAGGAAGAATTTTCAGCCGCTGTTCAATCCCAAAATTTCAAAAACGGTCAGGTTTTAGAGGCTAGGAAATCCAGCGTTTTGTAGGGCTGTCTGCGATCTCTCACAATTGCACGCTATTACAGGATCTCTGCTTTTTTATTTTCCGTTGAAAGGCTTAGCCTCACCTTTGAACTACACAAAGCGTATGCTTTCTCTAAATTCTCATCTCTTGGTTAACAGAAATCCTATCACCTCGAAAGCTCTCAAAAACGGAATAAGTTACCAAGGAGGGGGGGGGGGGAAGCATTTGAAGCGCATGTTGCGCCAAACTGTCGCAAAATGCCACCAAATGGCGCTGGCGCCAAAAATGGATGTCATGTTAGCTATTGGAGCCCTAAAATTCCCCGTATGGCAGAAATACGAAAAAGAAATCTTCTGGACCTATGTTAACAAGGAGACAGAACTCCGTGCCGCCTTAGCAATCTCAATTTTAGCAGTATGGGGGGGGGGGTGGGTGATGGAAAGCCTGAAAGTGCGTGTATCATTCTGCTCTGGCTCTCACACCCAACCTAGAGTTTTCTTGTCCTGCAAAAATTGAGATTACTGTAGACGGTACGAAATATTGCACCACATCCCCCCACAATAACATAGACCCATCATCGAAACTTTACCCAGATGGGTAATTCGGTGACCCAAAAGCGAACATGACATTCATTTTTGGCGCCAAAGCCATTTGGTACTATTTCGCGCCAGTTTGGTGCAGCCCATGTTCTCACCAAATTCCCAGTTTGTTGTTGTAAACTTGCGCGTAGAGGTTATTCACTGTTCCCAACACAAATAACAATCCTTTTCCTGCGGGGAGAGGAGGGGGGGGGGCAGGGTCGAGCCATTGTGGTTCAACCGGGACAAGACTGGTGCCAAAGTGGCACCAAAAGGGGCCTGAGCCAAATGTCTTATTCGTGGTCAGCGCACTACAATACCATTTTTGGCGAAATTTCAGTTGTTTTTTTTTCAAATCTTCGTAGGATTCCACAAGAAGCAGGTGCCTGGAGTTGTAGTGTCCAGTAATACTAAATTCACTACCGAGTTCTGAAAGTCTCAAAAGTTACAGTATTTGTAACTAAATAAAAGTTTAAGTAGCGGTATCGATTTTCCAAAAATGGAGCAAAAGTGGTGATTGGAGCGCGTTTTTCGCGCCATCACGTAGTATAAACCCGTGATATTAAGTTCAGTTATTAGAATCTTGAAAGAGACAAGTTATCTGGGTCGCAACTTCACACCCAAACTTAACAGTTCCGTTATAGTATCCCATTTGGGTGTCCCCGTTGGAACCAACCATTTGATTTGCACTTGTAGATCGATTGGCCATTTCTCGTACATCCAAGTTTGGGTTAAGAGAACGCGTGTTCCCTGGTCGACCTATAGAGGCCTGATGAAAAAAATCGGAAACCGATCGAATTGCAGAGTTTGATTTTCCGTGATCGCCCCGTCGGGACTTCTCCGAGGGCTCCGACAGTTTATCGGCCCTTCGACAGACTTCTCACCCAAGTAACTCCATCTGATTACGTGACCCCGGGATTACCTCAGTGGATTGTGACGTCAGCTGTTGACAGGTCGTGCGGTATGCGATAAACAATACCTCGGATTACGGTATCGTGCTTGAGGTCAGCGACAACACATGTGGCTCATGTTACTCGACCATATTCCGCATCCACAGTACGTCCATGCAGTGCGCAACCTAACTTAATCCTAGTTGTTGAAATGGGTCCCAAAGGTGTTCTCAACGAGCCCTGAGAGGTCTAAAATAAAGCGAGCGGCCAAGATGCCGTAAATGCGCTAAGGCGGTTGATTGACCCCGATCGCTGGCAGTAAATGATCTGCCGCCTGCTGGCGTCACTTTTGCTCTGACGCTCGGTGCTGCAATGACGAGGTGAGTTGTGATTATTTCATATTCCTTGAATTCTAGCGGTCGGTTCCTCTCCATTCCCCGTGCAGAGCCCCGGGTTGGGATGTGGTTGCCCACAGCTGATGGATGGGCGCGATAATTTGGCGCAAATCGGAGTTATAGAAAGCTATTGTGTGAGTAGTATGTTGTGTTCTGCGATGAGACCTATTTGATGGCAATTTTGTCGTTCGTTCGCTGACAGTCCATTCAAAGGTATTGTGTTCTTCCCTCGCCTCATTTATGCACTTTTTTCACCCACAGTGCCGCCGTCAGCGAAAACTTGCATTCAGTACAGCTCCGTCCAAGCCTTTCTGCGGCCGGTTATTCGACACTAAACCGACTACCAGTATGGTGGTTGAATTGATTTCCTGAAGGGTTTCGGAAGTAATTCAGGTGTCAGTTTTTACCCAGAAGCCTTTGTTTAACATCGTTGTCCGCAGTGGGCATGAATAGTCCTGATGTAGCGACGTTCATAGTAGATGCAATGCCTTGCTTTGTGGTAATTTTTACCCATTCAACTATTACAATGTTCGATATTAATTCCTAATCAGTATAAGTTACTCAACAGTCATTTTTGAACATTCTCTTTGTATAGAAGGATAAAAAGGCGTCATTGCAAAAATATGGGCCATTGTGTAGCAGTGTCATTGACATCAACGTAAAACATACTTTTGGTGCTAAAGCTTCGTCTGGGGACCACGCAACGGCGGCGGCGCGCTTGCGTCGCCTGCGCTCTGCTCTAGCGAGGCAAAGATGCCAGGCTGGCAACGCGCCGCGCCGCAGCGTGTCTCCTCCAAACTTAAGTAAGGCACCCGTTTTGTTGAAAAACACAGAAACCCAGCTTTTGCGAGGATGGAGAAATCGGGTGCGTCAGCCATTTTCGTTCTCTCCTCTGAAATTCCTGCCGTTCTCCTAGGCTTAGTCCTGGAGGCTGTCCCCGTATATTGCGATAGCGCCGAAAAAAGTTTTGAAAAGTACAAATGCATAGAAAATAAAGTTTGTCGCAAGTGCAGTTGGGAGGGAAGGAATGGGGGTGGGAGGCATTGCGACGCAAGACATCGTATTACCGACAGCAGTCTAATTTTCCGCAAGGAAGGGGGTTCGGGGTTACGTCTGCAGGGAGGGATCTACGCGAGTTTTAAAATGGAAATTCTGCCGTTGTTTGGTACCTTTGAAGATTGCGCCACGGTGCCGCTTCTCCTCCCTCCTCCCCTATCCAACTCTGCCTTAGCAGGTGGTTATGCGCACAGCTAAGGTTATCTTTGCTTTGAAAGAATCCCGGGTCTATTCCAGTTAGGGGGCATCATGATGCAGTTTCTCGGCGAGCTAATGTAAACTCGAACATTCCAGCTTCTCACGCATGTCAAGTGACTGCCCTCACCCCCCCCCCTAGGCTGGCTACACTCCCCCTGGCTCAGAGTTACCGTAGCTTTTTGGGAGTCACCGCACCATGATGCCCCCCTAACTGGAATAGACCCTAAGTCCTCTTATGTCTTATTTAGTTGGTTCTATCGGGTACGAATAGTTGCATTTTTGAAGTATCGCCGCGTTCTTTACACTACAAAAGCGTTCCTACGATGCTTCACTCTTCTCCCATCATTCTGAGAAGTAGCGACAAAATTGGGAGGGACCACGTACGTTTTGCTGGTCCGATCTTTCGGTTTTCTTCTTGGGAACACCTTTACAGTTGCACGGACCACATGACATGTGTGTGCATGATTTTGCTGTGTAAAGACTGACAAGATTTCCCGACAAGATCTTTGAACACACTGAAAATCCGTGTAATGTTGAAAAGAATGTTTTTGACAGAAAATACTACGGTAGATGATAAAAGTGGAATGTCGTGCTGTGAGTTCTACCGTATCTGAGAGGCTTTTATTTGCGAGTTTGTTGTGATATGTCAATATTGGGGTTTTGTGATGATCCGCGAAACTGGGCCGGAAGCGTCTGAATGCAATGTTTAATTGTTTTCTCTGTGCTTATGGCCTTGGGAGGGGGACGGGGATTTGAAACATGGGAACACTGATTGCTGATACGGACTAGCCGGGGAGAATATTATTGGTCTCTCTCTTCCGCAACTCTTCCCCCTAAGCAACTTAATGCGCGCATACTGTAAGTGAGCTCCACTCATGTGTTCCTCCTTTAACGATATGAGCGCCTAATTTCCTCCTTTTATGCAAGCCCCTAGCAGCAGGTGAGGAAATGAGCTGCGCCCGGCGTAACAAAAAATTCAAAATTGTAATTTTTACATTTTGTTAAATTAGCTTCTTACTTCTCTAACTAAAATCTAAAGAAGTGCAAAAAAAGTGAAGGCACATGGTTTTTTTTCAAGACGAGATATTTGTCTGGTACCTGTGAAATATGCGGGCTATTTGTTACTTAATTGTCAGTGGACCTTTTAAGTCGGTATCAGGTGCAGTTAATATTACGTCATTATTGCTAGCAGTAGGTCTTTCTCTCTGTTATACATATTCACTGTCGTAAAGTATGGTACACCACACACAATTAGGTATCACTTATTTGTTCCGGAAATTTGGGTGTTGTACTTAGTATGCTATGCTGCATGTATTTGTGTCCGTAGTAAATAAAAAACTATTAACTGGGAACTTTGAGTGGCCGAACATTGTTTCGTGGGGTAACGGAGAAGAGGTTGGGGGCGGGCTAAAGAAGGCTGTTGCTGTCCCGCCCCTTGAACCCGTACTGTTGCGCGCACTACCATTCCTAATTCGTGCCACTTCCTCATGTGGCGTCGTCAGGGTTCTCAGCCATTTGCACACAATCATCTTTGGGGTACTGGCGGGGGGGGGGGGGGGGGGGGGGAGGGGGGGGGGTGTACCATTCTAAAGGTCCGCGCTGATGTTTCAGTTTTCCATAGCCCTCAAAACAAAACTTCCAGCTTATACTTCTCTCTTCCTTATATTTTTGAGGGCCTCAATCGCAAAGTTTGCCAGCGGTGTTTCAAACCTAAACAATTAAAGAGCCGATTATCATTCAACCTACTTGAAATTGTGGGCTCTTTTGTGAGTAAACCTTTTCGTCCCAAGTTGTCCACTGAGGAGAATACTTGGTACTCTTTCTCCTACATAACGGTTTACTTTCCACCAATGCTTTCTTTGGATACCCGAAAGTTCTTCAAAATCCTTGGTTTTGGCTATCAAGGCAACCGCTTTCTCCTCGTTACCACCTTCTCATACTTTCCTAAACATTGGACTTCTTAAGGATGTACCAAGGTGTTACCTCTGGTGCTCCAAGGAATTTTTGTCCATTGTGATACCTTTTGCAAAATGACAACATTTCAAAAGTTATACGACTTCTCTGAACGGTATGTTATGCTAGGCGCTTCCCCGTACAGATTGCCTGATTAGTCAGAAACACCCGAAAATGTCGAGACATCTCATCACGTACGAGATTAGTGACAGAAGAGGAGTACGATCGGAGGCGGAGCCTAATCGGTGTGAATCGTTTCAGTCGTGGTGCCGATCGGAGTTGATCTGTTTCTGCTGCTACTACTGCTGTTGCTGTTGCTGGTGTGTTCGTGTCTACGAGACGAGGAGCTATGATGATGACAACCGCTGACGAGCTTGCATCGTCGCTTCGTTGTGCCGAGTTCTCTTCCGATTCGCCATCCACGCGGATCACGCTGCTCCAATCATACAATTTGAATACCGTGAACGCACATAGCCAACAATCTGCATCCTAACGAACATCGACCGTCGTTCTGTCCGAGTCGTTTCTTCCAGCCGTCGCTCCAAAACAAAAACCAACGACGTCTCAGTCATGGACAGGTACTGTTGACTTTTTTCAATTTCGTACCCATTTCTCGTTCAACAGTTATGAGTAACCAAAAATACTGAAAATTAATTACCAATTTTTGAACACCTCTTTGACTTCACTCGGCCTACTCGGACAAGTTTGATGAACGCTTTAGGTATTTTGTACCCCCACATGCTATTTATAAATTATTTCCACAATAAAGGCTGGCTCTAATATTTGAGGCAGCTCCAATCACTTAACCTTACCCACTTCCCCTTAGCGCCGCAGTAGAAACATGTGGTTTTTGTTGTAGGTTTGCAGGCGAATGCGTTTCACAGTCTTACCTCGTTTCACATCCTTTTCCGCTGGTGCCCTATCGGCTCACAGCGCGTCCAAGGTTTCTCTTTGTTCGTGGCGCGTACTCCGCGACTTACATCATATGCGCGCCAGATGCTGCTTTGCAGTGTGTGTCATCTCTGTTTCTTTATGTTATGACTCGTAGCACACGTTACCTAGTTGTAATTGCCTTGGTTGTGACGGTACCTATCGCTACTGCTGCTGCTGCTATCGCTGGTTCGACCCTTATTCCTGGCCCGCTCTCCTGCTTTTGGTCTTTTGAACAGCTTGAGAGGAATTTCTCATCGTGGCCCACTCGTTTTTCTACGCAGTCGTAGCCGCTGCTGCACTTTGGTGACCCGCCTCCGTGTTGCTCGCCCTTCCTCACCATCGCGCTATCGCTGATGTCGTTGGCAGTAGAAAAAAAGCAGGCACTGATGCAGAGATGATGATCAGACAAGTTGATTGAGGAATGATCACTCAAGTAATGGCATGTGCTCATCTACGATCGAGCTGAGATGACCTCTGCCAGGTGCGCGGGCGCGCTTGTTTGCTGGCCGTTGCTGCTGCTGGGCTGGAGCTACCACCGCGTTCCACCGGTTCCGACGCTAATTACGCATTGTCAGCAGGCGATCGCCCGTAGATTTTTGACAATGATACGCCTACTCAGCTATTGATTCTAGATTTTGAGAAAGAACAACTGGTGAAATAACTTGGAATCTCGGTAATATAAATGCCGTGAAAGTGATTTTTTACAGGAATTATAATTTTTACTGGTAAAACCGTGGTCAAGGAAGGATTTCATCGATTTATATCAGTTCGAAATGCATGAAATGGTTTTGTTCAGCCAACCGTGGTGTCCCGTAAGCGGCCGTCCACAGTCGACGTACGCTTGAATACAGCCCAGCATCCGTCAGTTCCCAGTTGCCTCGATCGTTCCATTCATCGAGATGAACGCGTGCTGGAGAACCTGCTCATTGCGGAGGTTTGTCCTGCTGTTTCAATCACTTACTACCTGCTTCTGATATTTACAGTTTGTTTCAGGAGAACCTTAAGTCAAATCATCTGTACTTCACCGCCGTCCAGGAGCACATTGAGCCAATACATCGCGAACAGGCGGTGGAATGGATTTTCGATGTGGCAAAGGTGAGAGTTGAGATCGGTTCGATTGCAAAGTGTTCAATAATGAGCTGTGATTTTGTAGGAGGAGAAATGTGACGCGGACGTCTTCCCGCTGGCGGTGTCCCTCATTGATCGCTTTCTCTCCCTACAAAACATATTCCGGCAAGATATTCAGGTCAGCTGATTTTCTGTTCCGTTATTTCTTGAACGACTGCAATACGATCGCTATACTTAGCCCGATAATTATAGGTCTTAGCTGGCGTGTGTTTATTTATCGCTAGCAAGGTGAAGGCGCCGCAACCAATGAATGCGGCACGTGTGTCGTACTACACAGCGGACAGCGTCAAAGTTCATGATGTTTTGGTACGTTCGCATTTTAAGTGCTTGCATGCATCGCTGATTAACATCGCAGCATCATGAAAGTTGGTTTGTTTCAGAGTTGGGAACTACTTGTACTGGCAAACCTCAACTGGGAGATCACGTCACCGACCGGATTTGACTTCTTCGATCATCTATCCGCCCGTCTGCCATCACTGCATACGCTACGACCTGCGTTCACATCGGTTCTGCACAGGATTCAACGCTGTAAGTTTTGGTTCTGCAGCCTAGATCAAGCTTTTTTGGGCAAACAAAGCTATCTCAGCACTAGAATAGATGACCTTTCAAAAGGGCGTTTAGCTCGCAACATGTGTGCTTTCTCCTCTGCCCTCTTGCCTTTCTTGCCTAATCTGTAAATTGTCGCCGCGGTATTCTCAAATCGGATCCGCTGTCGCTTTGTCTTTAACAACATGGGTGGTCTGAAGGCGCCTGCGCGCAGCTGATCTGCTCTTGCTTACAAACAGGTTGAGACGATTTGAATTTTTTTAAGGTGGTA
>MU869750.1:4006-17894 GCA_036418205.1 Ostertagia ostertagi | reverse complement strand
GGAGAGAATAGCAGGCTTAACTTAGTTGGGGGGGCCACGCGGCGGCGCGGCAGTCTGCTCGCCTGGCATGTTCGGAAATCCGTGGGCCAGGGGGAGTGTAGGCAGTCTAGGGGGGTGGGGGTGGGGGCAGTCACTTGACATGCGTGAAAAGCTGGAATGTTCGAGTTTACACTGTCTCGCTCGAGAGAGCCCAGGTGAGCAGACTGCCGCGCCGCCGCGTGCCCCCCCCCCCAACTAAGTTAGCACCGGATTGGCTTCCATCGCATTTGTCATACTCGTCGCAAGAGGTACCACCACTAAAGGCCCACGTTGAAAATGAGCTGGAGCCCCAAAAACTTCTTTAGCGTGAGCAAGGAATCCTACATTTTTGGTTTTTTCCAGGATTCCTTGTTCTGCCCTGTGGAGGGCTATTGTCAATGTGTTAATTAGTGGTCCTTTTTCCTTCAAATACATAGACACCAGCATGACGCGCATGCGCGTCAGACTTTCACACGGATCAGGGCCGTTTTGTTCCATCTATTTGGCATATTTTATATTCCAAAAACTGTCTGTGTTTATCATCTGACCGGAGAACAGTGGGCTGATTACCAGTAGAGGAGTAACGACGGCGGTGAAAAATAAGAAAGTGCTGAGCCCAAACATAGACAACGGGCTGTCCTCGATGTGGTAATTAGTGGTTCAATCCCCACTAGTACTTCAAATCGAGCAAAATTGATAATAATAATTCCACTCAAGTATGAAAGTAGAGATGCGAGGTGGACCCCAAGTGGAGAAAAAAGGAACGAGAAACCGTCAAAAACCTCGAAAATGCGAACCTCCTTTGTTTACATGAGAAGAAGTCTATATAAAAGGGTGTTATACAAGATGATGATTCGCTTTGAACTATTTGGCAATCGTTTTCGTGTTGACAGAATTTAATGTTGGAAAAGGGCAAAAAATGTCCACAAAATCAACACGGAGATGTTCTAGTAAAAAGCAAGAACTAATATGGAAGAAACGACATGTTGCCGGCATGCTGTTCTTATAATGTGCGCCAACAGAAGCTAAGAATATTCAAGGAATTGCTCAGGGAATGAGGGCAGTAATGATAGCAACATGGAAAGTAGCGCAGTGGTCGAGCAACCCTGCAAGTCACTGGAGGGGTATGGCTCCAGATCAGGGTCAACCGTGCGTTGCGCAGATCCCGACAAGGAGTCTCATTTGTTTTTTTGGAGGGAGTCGTATTTTGGGTGGGTGAAGATCGAGTCAGAAAATCGGAGAAGGGGCGTTTATTTTGAAGTTGGATGGATTGGGATGACGGGAGGAAGGGGGGTCGTTCTGGCGGTTTTTGGTGGAAATTACAAAAAGTAAGCATAAATTGGTGGAAATCAGAAGATTTTCTGTTTATCAGCAGTATTTATTTATGAAGAAGGGGATCGCATTGGAGGGACTCCCCTGAGGCTGACTGATGGAGGAGGGGGAAGAGGAGAGTTGGGGGAGGCGAGTTTGGGGGGAGGGTGATACGGAATTCCTTATGAGAGGTAGGTCGTCAAATTTGCGAATTTACACAACGCTTGCTTGACCCTGCTCCAGATACCAATTGGTAGGTCCGCCATTCTTCCAATTTAGATTTTGTGAGTCGCGAGAGCGATGGAGAATTTAGAGTCGGAAGAGCAAAAAGCAGATCACCATATCAACAAACAAATCATTAAAACGCTGGCGGGCACGGATCCCTGTGGGTGGAGGATGATCGAAGACCTAAGCTGCTAGTTTCTCAGCAACAGGTGTAGAGGCACGAAAGTGGTGCGGCCACTGCAGTGGCGGACTTAGCACTTCTATCCACAGGAGGGATTCTTCAGTGAGACCGAGCTCGAGTCCTGCTTTTGAACTCAGGGTTCGTCCATTGGAACCATTTAGGTGGCTACTCCGCTACCTACGCTAGCCTTGCTTCCGCCATCAGACTGAATGTGAAGATAAAGGGTTGAGCATTGACGTGATCAATCTCTTTTCGAACTGTGCCACGCGTTCTACTTCCATTCGGAACGCAGGCGAACATTGCGATGTAACAATTTGACGAATGCTCGGGGGTACATCACCCAGACCAGTTTGTGGCTTCACCTCACCAGATGCTTTATATTTAACCAGTTGGCGCCGCACGCATTGCGCGCGCAACACAGATCTGCGGCGAATTTTGATGGTGCGACGAAAATTTTCAATATTTGGCTTGATACACTACGAATATCTGAATCCTCAGCTAAATTCTATCCGCTCCATCATCGACGGCTTTCAACCTTTTTTCTTCGTCAACCATTATCCTCTTTTTCTCGGTCTCCGGACTGCTTCCGGACAATAAATCTCGTGGCAAACTCCGCCTACTTCGGTGCGTGCCCCGCCCACCAATAGCATTTGGCCCCCTTCCTTTCGCCGACCTCTACCCCTTTTTTCACCGGTCTCTGGGACCTCTTGGAACCAAATTACGACACTTTTGGCAAACTCCGCCCAATTATGTGCATGCTCCGCCCACTAATAGCAGTTGACCTCCTTTCCTTTGCCGGCCTCTACTCCCTTTCTCCCGGCCTCCGGGACTTGTTGGAGCCGAGTTTTATATTTTCGTCGCAGACTCCGCCCACTTTGGCCAAGCCCCGCCCACCGATGACAGTTAACCTCCACTCCTCCACCCACCTCTATCCACCTTTTCCCCAGCCTCCGGAGCTTCATGGAGCCGAGTTATGAATTTTCGTCGCAAACTCCGCCCACTTTGGTCAAGCCCCGCCCACCGATGACAGCTGGCCTCCACTCCTCCACCCACCTCTATCCACCTTTTTCCGGCTCTTTAAGACTTCCCCGACCCGAATTATGAGGGCTTGTAGAAAATGCTGTACACTTCAGAGCGCGCCCCGCCCATTCTGGGCGGGCCTCCGCCACACGTCATGTATGCAGGAAACACCTTAGACATTGCTCCCTTACACCAAATTGTTTTCTGCTCTGTAGGCTTTCTCCCAACCGAGTTATGAAATTTTTCATAAAGCACTGCTTTTTTGGAGAACGCCCCGCCCACCGGGGGTGGGTCTCCCTAATTCGATGTGACTTACCAATGCACACCTTTACCCACTTTTTGGCCCAGTTTCGAGGTCGTTTTGTCACTGAAATCGAAATCTTGGTCTTCGGTACAATTCATTTCGACGCACGCCACGCCCTCTGTGGGCGGGGCTCCGCTTAGCTGATGTGTGTTTTGTATTACGTGAGACCCTGCCCACCCATCCCACACTTGACCCGGTCCCTCCAGGTGGATCCCGAGGAGCTAGGGAATTTCGTGACAGACATACAGAACGACACACGACACACGACAGACGACAGACGAAGCGCTTTATAGTAAGTAGGATATACAGAGCGCTGAATAGTAATAACTTACTATCTCGTATTCATTTTCCGCGTCCGTGATCGAGTTTGTTAGAGAAGATCTAGGAATCGATCCACGATGATCCATGACTGGGCACGCGTATCGTGCACTATCAATCTCCACCGTCACTTCTGTAGTTTTTTACTTACAGGGGTGGTAGATCAGCACTTACACAACGCTTGTGAACGTTATGACCGGTATTAGTGAAAGAGTATTTTAAATATAATGTAAATAATAGGTATTTTTTGTTATGAAAGGAATAAAATCAATAATTAACACTGGCGTGTTATGACGTACAATACCGCTACTAATTTTTGTTCAATCAACGGTTTGCGACGGTCCGAGACCGCAACCAATCGTACCTCAGTAGCCGACGACTGAATTGACCATTTCCCCGCTTATAGCGCCACAGGGAGGGCCATGCTAGATTGCCGAGAGGCGCTGCGAAAATTGCGTGTCGTTCCGTACTCTTAGGAGACCGTCTGTCTCTCCGCTGGTAAATTTCCCTTTCTCGTTCTTCGACCTTAAAGCAACAGTCCCAGCAGGGTGGGCGTGGTCGGAAACGGACTGCAATCCCCTCGGCCGATTCCCACTTCGGAGCTGTTCAGCCCTAGTCAAGAACGTAAGAAGTGTGACTGAACAAAAACTCACCTTGGAAAGCCGCTAGGCAGGGAGCTGAAGTGGGCGTGGTCGGAATCGGCCGAGGGATTGCAGTCGTTTCCGACCACGCCCACCCTGCTGGGACTGTTGCTTTAAGGAGTAATCCCCCTCCAAAGATTACATGTCAAAAGTAGCTCTATCCCGGAATTTATTGTTTAGAATCGTTGATTGTTAGCGTCAAAGCGGAAATGAAAAAAGTTTACAGAATGTTTTGAATGACACTTCAATGGTCCTTTTCACCACAACTCACAGGGTGTGGAGGCTAAAAAAAGAAGAGCTCACTGCCTTCTATGGCGCACATCATCATATTTTTCGTCGCACAGGATGCCGTTGTGAATGAATGCTTCACTGCAGAATATTATAGGTGTCCCGCCCCCCCCAAAAGCAGAAGCAGGCCTTTCTTCACTACCCCCACTGTCTCCATGATATGACGTTATCTGCCATCATCGTCGAGCTCAACAAGGTTTACCGTATCGCTCTGGCCTGGAGTTGCTATTTCATTTCTTCAATCGATTAAGGTGGATGGGTTGTCAGAGACATTTAGGCTGTGACTTGAGCAGACCGCGAATTCTACCCATCTGCTTGAGGACCATCGTAATGTCCCTTGTATTAGAGCGTTCAACGGGAGCGATCGTACGTGCGATGGCGTTATCTACGAATTAAAACATATAGGTTGTAGATTAGGCGATCAGGCGAGTAGGCGAGTAGGCGGTGGGGCGATAGACTACATAGGTATTGAGTGCTGCCTGCCCGTGGGCCGTTAAGACGAGTAGGCGAGTAGGCGAATAGGCGAGTACGCGAGTCGGCGATTTTGTGGTTAGGCGGTCGCTCAATGGGCGGAGCAACAAATCAATACTTATTTTTCTCGTATTGCCTACCCTAATCGACTACTCGGACGTACGATTGCCATCCATGAATGCTCCAGTACCTCGACGACCTCGTTGAGCTCGTACCATGAACCATGTTTGCGTGAGAAAATCTCCTGATGCCGTCGGTGTAGGAGGCTCTCATGTAATTCACATGTATTAGGTCGTGAAGAAAGTTCTTGCGCTTTTCGGTGTTTCGTTTTTGAACGCTTTATTTTGTTACGAATTCAAGCAAGCCGCCAATGAGCTGTATGTGGTTTTGAAGAGCTTTTCTTGTTCTATCTAACAGCTAGGCTATATTTCTTATCATTTAGTTTGTAATTTATTTGAAGCCTTGAATACGCATAACTCCAAGAGCAAATTTGCATGATTTCCTTTTTCTAGCTCAAAGCAGGCCAGTATGGAGAGGAAGCAGGTCAAGATATTATAGACGCACTTGGCTGAGATTCGCAATAAATATGGTCTGAAGCAATTGTTCAAAAAGCTTTTGTAAGAATAGCGAGAGCCCTAAAGATTGTGAGGGTGGTGATCGGAGATTGGACAACGCCAACGATTAGTCGAACGTTCTGGTTGGAGCTACAAGGTCTTAGAGCTGTGTTTATTGCACGAATCTATTGAGAGGGTTCCTCCTAAACTAATCGCACTTGCATTGTGTTTTCTTGTTGTACGGGAAGAGCTGGAAAGTCCCAAAAATTCAAATAGGGCGTGCCGCGACAGCTCACCATTTTGAAGGGTCGTTCGCCGCGTTCTAGCTTGTTTCATGCCATGAAAACGACCTGACTTTTTGATCATTTGCGACGCACGACAAAGAACGGATTCTTTGCTACAGAATACGAACCTTTGGTGAAGTGATCGACCGCGATCAGGCTCTACAAACTTTGCAAAAGTGAAACTTCACTGAAGGAAGGTTGAGGTGACTTTCATAAGGTCAGCGGCTGGTCTAGCTTTTCGTAACCAGGTGGATCTGTTAATGTGGAAAAAGTACTCCTGATAATGTGTAAAATTACTCCTAGAACTCTGGCACATATGCTCGAAATTCCTCATTATAAAGGAACCGGCTCGTCCCTGACAGGTAGCTCGGACGCACATTCCACAACCAACCCTGCAGAAGTTGGACAAGATTGGCTACGAATTAGTCCTGCGAACATCCTACTCGGTAGACCTTTTGCCTATAATTTGTCACTTTCTCGACTACCTGGATAGCTTCTCCAAAGAGTTATGCTTCAAAAACCAACATGATGCGGAAACGACCTCCGCCGGGTTCATCGTCTCTAGAGCTCCAGTATTCTGCACTACCGGGCTGATTCAACGCAGCTATTATTGGCAGAGGTTTGTGGATTCTAACAGTCTTTACTCCAATCAAAAAGGTTTCGAATGAGCCGAGATACAGGCATTTGAAAATCAAGGTCGAAAAGCGCAAGAACTTTCTTCACGACCTAATACATGAGCGCTTGGAATACTCATGAGCAGCGATTCCCCGAGTTCATGGGCCTGAACAATTTTCTTTTCCAATGCAAGGGGCCTTGCATCATGAAGAAGATATGGATGCGTTGCGTGTTCAGGGTCTTACTTATACCTTGAAAAAAGTGGAGTAGAGAAGAAACAGAACAAGATGGTGAATAAACCTCAACAATGATGTTGTGTACCACGAGTGAATACCAAGTGATTGTGATAGCGATGATAATGACAGCGAGCAGTATAAAAGTGCAAAGCCGTGGTTAGTATCACTTCATCGCCAGTTTCGCAAGATGGTCGTTCTACCGGTGCTTCTTTGCTTCGTCGTGATTGCAGCTGTCAAAGGTTCGTTATCATACTGCCATCCAGGTGGTGTATCCCGTGTTGTGGACCTGGACTCTGCAGAAGCCGCGTCGGTTCTCGTCAGGATACAGGGCAATTCGACAACTCACAGAATCGAGAAGCAAAATGGAGCGCTCATGTCGTTGGGGGGGGGGGGGTGGACATTCAAATGAGTGAGCTGTTCGAGTACCTGGGATTGAGCGTTAGAGATGAGAAGGGTGGGAAGGGTTCCCAGGAGAGCATGTCAGCAATTTTTGTTTTTCCTGGCGTTTCTCCCCTTTCTGAGGCTGTCTTAAGTCACCTATCAACCGTTTTTGAATGACTGCTTTGAATGTCCTGACCCCACCCACCCAAAAGAGATGAGCGCCGCAAAATGGTATTGCGGAGTCAAGATCAAGTTATGACTGTGTTGCATCGTACAACATAGAACTTTCACTCATTGCTCTCGCAAACAGTCCAGAAGGTGGCAAATACGAAGTTGCCCCGAAGGTACAATGGAGTTGGGTACAGAAATCCTTGGCTGTGCGAGAAAAAAACTAAGTCGCTCATGGCCTCGGCAGGACCTTTCGAACAGGGCCGATGGAGGTGACTCCAGAAGAGGGGAGAAAGGCCAGCGATAATACAAATTGTTCACATCCTTCTCTAGAATCAGTTCCCCTCCCTGAGGCTTAATTCCTGGCTTTCTTCAAGTACTGTAAATTGACCACTAACTCAAATATTCCTCCCCCCTCCCTCCCCCACCAACCACATGAGACGCGACTATGAAAAAGATGTGGGCCCTCGTGTCTTTGGGGGACATCCATGTGAGTTAGCTAATTATTGCGCTTGGGATTGAACCTTCCTGTTTTGAATGTCACCCCTCCCCTTCCCCCTCCCCCTCCCAAGGGCATGAGCGCCAAGATATGTATTGACTAGTGGATAAGGATAGTAGGAGAATGGATAGTGCGCTGACAAGGGAGTTGCAGGTGGTGAACTACGGCCGTAAACGGTGAATAATGAAAGGCGAGACAGCCAGATGACCCCGCTCTGAATGGCGAACTTCACTACATTCCTAGCAAAAGTCGCGTCGCCATGGACTTGAACCATGTAATGCAGCGCCCATGAGCGCGACGTTTGCCACTGCACCACAAAGCATTGCTGGTTACTTTGAAAGAATTGTAGAAAGCAAGGTAGTAACCTATGAGGGTTGCAAAATCTTGAGCGTCATGGAGAATTGATCCCGTGACCGATCCAATGTCAACAAGGAACGAACCCACTGCGCCAATCGACGTGTTAGATGCGTGAAATCATGTCATGTATAATCGTACAGGGGCCGGGTGCAGTAAGTCCCAACGAGGGGATGGGGACTCAACCTTGGGGATATATCCACTCGTTGGGTGAGCCCCGCCCAACTAGGGGATCGGGACCCATCCGGCCCCAGAAGTGAAATGCTCCCATGACCAAGGATGGGGCTATAACACGATCAATAAGTGGAACACTGCAGGGGACAGCTGATCACCTTATTGGCAGAAAGTTATCAATATTATCGATAGCTCCAGTGGCTTTCTTGCTGCCCCACACTCAACACCTTCCACGAACCCCTTTCTTCCCTGCGCTCTGCGCATGGCAGGGACGCAGAGACGCTCAATGCGACCAATGCATGACGTGCAGAGAAAGGGGAAAGTGCATGGGATTGAAGAGACAGATAGACGGCGACTAAAATGTACTCAGGGGTACATTTTAGTCGCCCTGTCTCTGCGTCTCTGCAATCTCCATGCACTTTCCCCTTTCTCTGCCGGTTCGCCGTCTAGGCAAGGTGCCACCTAATACGTTGGCCACTTAAGATGTGGTCTAGACCTCGCCCTCTGCGAGTTTCCCGCCTTTCCCTATGCTTTTTAGGTGCGGACGAAGGCGAGGTCAACGTGACCTATTGGCCAACTATAGACTGGCTGTTTAGGAGACTTTACTACCGTTTCCCCTCTCCTGGGCTTATGGTTAGTCCTACTGTGACTCACCAGCGTCAAATCTCTTTTGAGTGCACTCCTCTCCCCCCAGGCCATGGGCGCTTAAATTTGTTTTTTGATTGAATATTGTTTTCAGGTTATTCTGAGGAAGACTTTCATGAATTGGTACAAGATGCGAGAGACACGCTGGAAC
Source organism: Ostertagia ostertagi (assembly GCA_036418205.1). Taxonomy (NCBI): domain Eukaryota; kingdom Metazoa; phylum Nematoda; class Chromadorea; order Rhabditida; family Trichostrongylidae; genus Ostertagia; species Ostertagia ostertagi. The sequence goes on along the minus strand of MU869750.1, from coordinate 9,056 downwards.
CTTTAAGGGATAATTTAAGGAGTCAGTCTGAATATGTCTACGACATGAACTTGATGCGAATGACACTCGATGAACTGCTTAAACTTGATACGGCAATGTGGACGGTTGATTGGGTGTGGAACGCGATCGACAACTTTGTACACGACGTCGAAAGAATGGGTAGGGCTCGAATCGACCTCAAGTCTGTTTTAATGGTTCGTAAAATCGCTTTGGATTTGGCCGAGATTGCATATGTTATAATGCCATCTGGAAGAGATGAAATCAGGTCGAGTATTCGAAACATGCAGCAGCTCGAAGGAGCTAATACACGAGAACAAGTCGAAGGTCTCATCCGTGATATTAGATCCATTATTGTAGCTCTTGGTCATCAAGTTCATTACTAAATCTTTCATTCACATTGTTAGTGTTTGAAGTTTGGAAGAACCTGGTGCTCTATCAACCGTTAGCGCTATCACAAGATACCGGGGCAGCAGTGCCGTAAAAAAAGACGTTTTGTTAGAAACGCGACTAAGCCTTAGACGGAGGTAGAGAGACTCCAAGATGCGTGAGTCATTTTCATCCCTTTCGGAGTTTCTGTCCCACATGAGCTTACTCTTAGAGAATGTCCCGTATATTGCGATTGCGTCCACCGTTGCTTCTGCACAAAACAAGTTGCATTGGCGGTGGTACAAACGCCACAAATCTTCGGCAAATATGCTGATCTTAGTAAAGGTGTGTGATTGGAAAAGATAAGACTAGAAAACAGAAGTGGGTGCTAACTTTGTCGGGGAGCGGAGGTGCCGGGCCCGCGCGGGGCGCAGGCGCATCTGTTCCTCTCCTTCTGTCCGGTTGTCTGCGCGGGATTCCGTCTTTGCGCCGTACCGGCGTCGCGGTCCCAGCCCCCGTTTATGTCTTCTTTCCGGTTTGGGCTCCGCCTCTCGTGGCTTTTGCCCTTCTGTTCGCGGCCCGCGCTTCCCCGCCACATGTGCCCCCCTAATCCTTCGTTTCTCTGTCGCCCCCCTCTCCGTGCCCTTGTCCCCCATCCCCCCCGGCCTTGCCTCTCTCCTCTCCCCAGGCTGGGCTCGTTCTGCGCTCGCCCGGCCGTGCGGTTGCTTTTGCGGCCTGCTCGTGGGCCTTGTCTTTTTTGTCGGCCGCCGGGCGGCTGCGGCCGCCCGCGCAGCTGGGGCTTATCGCCCAGGCGCGCTGCTTCCCGCTGCAACGCTGTCCTGTGGTCGTCGGGTTTCCGCTTCCGCTTCAAGCCGCCGCGCCGCTTTCACCTTTTGCCCCGTGGTCTCCGGCGCCAAAGGTAAGGAAAACAGAAAAAAGAAAACGGGAATGATACGCAAAAAAAAAAAAAACAAAGAATGACAATGAAGAACAAAGAAACAAAAAAAGGAAAAAAAAAAAAAAAAAAAATCAGAATCACAAAAGAAAGAACACGCCGGCTGCGAACGAGGAAAAGGAACGACGGCAAAAGAATAGAAACCTACACAACGTTTATATCTTCAGAGACGGAGATTTTGACACGCACACGGGCCAAAGATAGATATGAGAAAACATTCACAGCGAGGTTGGACAGTCTTCAAGAAAGTCAGCAAAAATAATCTGAAAACTACACAGATGAGAAGAGATGAAGTGAAAAACTTCAGATAAGCGTAGTGAAATAGGACTATAGAACAACAATGAAGAGAAAGAAACAAAACAAAGTAAAATTCAATAGCATAATGACTGCTGTCTGTCGATGAGATAGTTTACTCGAGAACGCACCAAAAGAGGTGGAGCACGACCTTGTGGTGAATTTCTTCACTTTTCACCCTCTTCTGTTCGATCCAGTCCCTGAGGATTCTAGGTGTGGTTATCATGAAACCTGAGCTTCTCAACTGCAGTAGTGGCTTTGTTCAACCAGGGCGTACGGGTGGAGTAGGAACCAAATTATGGACGGAGTGCGTGTCGCACTCCTGTCATCGGTGGTCAATTCATGGGGGAATCTTTGGCGAGGCTTCAAGCATATTTCGAAGGAGCGAGAACCTTCACGAATTGTGCATCTGGAACATCAGGATGTGGTGGCCACAAAGCAGGGAGCCCCCGTGTGGAGTGGCTCCCAGGAAAGAGTACAGGCTCTCCAAATCCGACACTGATGACCTCTCTGAACGAGGGTTTGTCTACCAGCTGTAGTCTCCCAAGCAGAGAAGATCCAGCTATTCTGATACCTCACTGTTGGTGAGGGCAAGGAGATGCACCGCGATGCAGACGCCGCTTTTGGCTTCAATCGGTTTGTGGCTCAGTAGAGCTGCTTACGTCAGAGCGCGAAAAACATAGCTCTTCTCTCTTTCCACTTTGAGCTCGAAGAAGGCGACGATGGTGGGTAAGATTCGGGTATAATTTACTACACGGTGTGCCCTATCTACAGCCTACGTGAACATATTTAGAATTTGTTGAAGGAGCTTGTGGCATGAGATCCAATAAATACGCACGAACTTTCGAGACAACCTATAATAACAACGGGGGGGTATCCGCTTTCAGTCGGGTGACACGTAATGTGAGTTTCGTTGGATGAAGTTGGAGCAGGTTTTCACGAGTAGGGCTAGGTGAGTTGGTTGGTACGACCAAGACCCCCCCCCCTAGAAATGAAGCAGTGGGATTATAGGTAGAAGTGGGGAGAAGTAGGGGTAAATTGGTTGAAATTTAGGGAATTTTGGTAAATTTTTACTGTTTTATAGTGTTATTATCCCCCTCCGCTCCACGCCATTTTGGACGCCATCCTTCCACTCGGTACGCATCTTTTGGAGGAAAAAGTGGGCGGAGTTTGGTGGGTTGAGTGGTACCAGAATTAAATACTATAGAGAGGAATATGGTGGTCGAGGGTCGAAAAGGGGGTCGTACCAAGTCCACCTTGGGGGAGGGGGTCGTAAAATTTTTGAAAAAGTAACAACGATAGACTGACTGGCCGCGCACGTGGAACGAATTTCGAAAGTACGGAAGTGGCGCAACCACCAAACTAAGCCTTGAAAGCACGGACGAGCAGAGCGCCATCAAGCGGCGTGGTTCCCCTGCCCCTCTGGCTACAGCTGGTAGAGTAGTAAACGAATTCCAGAAGTTGACCTCTGGCAAATCTTGGCAAGGTCAGAATTTTCAAGTCTCGGATTCTTGAAATAGGCTCTCACCTAGACGATGCTCCCTTCCCATCGAATTGCCAAAATGATGGGCCACGCGGCAGTTGTGGACCAATACGTGGGAGTTCAGACAGGGAAGTGCATACTCGGTGCTTTTCTAAGACTATCCTTGTGAAGGCAGGAAAGAAAACAGTGCTGGTAAGGGGGTGGTGTATGTGCAGAGATGCCCAGCAATACTTCAAAACGCGAATCATCAAGCTTCCCAGTTGACAGCTGCTCTTGTACGAAATGGTATGATGCGGAGCTGAAAAGTGTAAACGTGAACGAGTGGACGTGGACGAGTTCACGTTCTATGTTCACAAAACCTCGCTGTGGCAGGTGTGTGTCATATGGCGCGATCCCATTGGCATTGGAGCGCGCAGGCCGTAACTCCCACATCCTACCATGGCCGGACAATTCGTCCAAGCACCTTATTCAGTTCCACTTCTGTTGCCTTGGCATCAGGCCAACACAAGCTATCCGCTCTTTTTAACCAATAAAGTTCAACAAGATTATTGAGACCCGACTCTGGTGATGCGGACGAGTTTTCCGGCCACAGGAGGATGTGGCAATTACGCCTGTGCGCTCTGATGCCAATGTGATCGCGCCATGTGACATCCTCTCCATGAGGCCATGCATTTTGTTCTATGAACTCGTCCTGGCTCCACCCTTGCTGCCAACAGTCGTCCAAGTGTCGAGCTTTCCCTATAGATATTCCTTTCCATAACTCCATTTTTTTGCTCCGAGCATTACACATGGTCTCAACGGCCACACCCTATACACTCATACGGAAGAAAAAGAACAGTTGTACTATATGAGAAGCCTTCACCTTCTAAACAGAGTTATGCTCTCAGTGGTCCCGTTTAATCGTTTTTTACTTGCACTGTTCAGAGGGGGATCCTACCATAAGGTCGGATGTCAAAGAAGGGGAAAAATACCTAGCTGAAAGGCAAGCGGGCCTCTTGAGGGTGCGGGAGGATGTGCATTTCGCAGCGAAAGGTATGCCCAGCGGCCTAGCAGGGCCATACCCACGCCGCGCGCTGCCCACCTACCCCTCTCCTTTTAACTTAAGGAGAGAGCGTGGTGTTGATCAGGTCAGCGACGGCCGTTTAGGAGGACAAAGTGGGTGGAGTTGAAGCGTGTCGACTCAAAGACTATATAATTAGCCGTGGTGATTAGGGTGACGATCGGGGGCGGCAGAAGGGGTTTGTAATGGGGGGTGGGGGATTCCCAAAGTTTGATGGTGATGGTGAGGGGTCGTATCGAGTATCGAATCCCTATAAGAGGAGGAGAGAGGTTACCGTATTTTCGGAATTGAAACAACTGATGATTAACCCTGCATGTACTTTCCTCGATGGGATCCGATCCCCAGCAGTGCAGCACAGATTTTTAAACCACTGCGCTACATTTGCCCCAGCACTGCACAGGCAAGCACACGTAATAAGGCTTTCACGAATGCTGGTCTCATTGCTGTTTCTGGGTCAAACCGAAGGATGGCTTAGATGCCTAACACACTTTCGTCCTAGACGGCCAAAATCAGGGACACGCTGAAAAAGCAAAGGTAAAAAGAGGCAAAGATGTGAGGAATTCCGAAGATGCAAAGTCGAGATTTTCTGTTTCTCACTTACTATCTAGCTCAACGATGAGGAGCTCAAAAACTGATTCAATGCTAGCGCCAAGGTTTCGTTTTATCTCGTTAAAGGCAAAGGTCGGGATTAGTTGACCAAACCAACCCTTTCGGTCATGCCTGTACTTGGTTACGCACCCGTAGAGATGTTCCCACACTCAAAACCCGAAACGGCGCAGTAATAAGGCCCAGGGCATGTACTATGCGCTATCGCCGCCTGGCCCCGCTACGACCGCCCACCTTGGGATGTGGTGCGTGGCTGGCATAACGTGTGAAATCATATAGGATAAAA
>MU869749.1:27693-39224 GCA_036418205.1 Ostertagia ostertagi | reverse complement strand
TATCTTACGCAAACGGCAGAAGAACAGACTCGCCAGGAAGTCGATCTCCTGAGCTTTTTTCGTGAGCCTCGACCACATCCTCTGCGCTTTTCTGCTTCATAATTCCTTTCAGAGAAGAGTTCAGCAGATGAGGAACACATATTTGAGCTCAGCGTCCCAAGGCGCGTATACACATATACAGGGGTGGCCAAAAAAAAGAGACACTTCACTCAACATTCAAAACGGAATTATTTACGCGTCGCGAAACCAAACCAAATGACCCCAACTGAATATTGAAGAGCACGTTATAATCTATCAACAAGCTACACAACAGCCTTACACCGACGACATCAGAAGATTTTCCCACGGAAGCATTGTGCACGGTACGAGCTCAACGAGGTCGTCGAGATACCATAGACGATTACGACGTCTCTGAAACGCTGGTCAAAAGCGGTTTTGCACAGTCACAGCTAATGTCTCTGGGAAGCTATTCAACAGTTAATCCATTGAAGAAATTATGTAGCAGCTTCAGGCCGGAGCGATTACGGTAAGCCTCGTTGAGCTCGACGGTGACGGCAGATGACGTCATATTCTGAAGACGGCAGGGGCAGTGAAGGAGGCTTACCGTAATCGCTCCGGCCTGAAGCTGCTACATAATTTCTTCATGGATTAACTGTTGAATAGCTTCCCAGAGACATTAGCTGTGACTGTGCAAAACCGCTTTTGACCAGCGTTTCAGGGACGTCGTAATGGTCTATGGTATCTCGACGACCTCGTTGAGCTCGTACCGTGCACAATGTTTCCGTGGGAAAATCTTCTGATGTCGTCGGTGTAGAAGGCTGTTGTGTAGCTTGTTGATAGATTATAACGTGCTCTTCAATATTCAGTTGGGGTCATTTGGTTTGGTTTCGCGACGCGTAAATAATTCCGTTTTGAATGTTGAGTGAAGTGTCTCTTTTTTTTGGCCACCCCTGTATATGTGTATACGCGCCTTGGGACGCTGAGCTCAAATATGTGTTCCTCATCTGCTGAACTCTTCTCTGAAAGGAATTATGAAGCAGAAAAGCGCAGGGGATGTGGTCGAGGCTCCTGTCGTGGATGACACGACTTTTGACCAACCGCAGAGCGACCTCCGGCAAGATCTGGCGGGAACGGCGGCGGCCCGACGGTATAAAAGGCCACCCAGGACCTCCTGGGCATTCGGGTTTTCTTCCTTTGTTTTGGGGGGTTTAGTAGTACCTTTTCTAACCATTGTTGATGTTGTTTACTTGTTTACTAGTTTAATTACCCAAGTTTGAGGTTGCACTACATAAACTACTTGAATTGGTGTGGTCGTGTACCTGTAGCAAAACAAACACAAGTAATCCGCGTGGCAGTGCAAGTCAGCTCCCAAAAAAAAGAGGTCAGAGGATCGACTCCCTGGCGAGTTTGTTCTTTTGCCGCAGTAAGATAGCTAGGAAGATTCTTAACATTGCTAGTCCAACATGCTTGCGTATAGTTAACAGTACAAAGAATTAAAGGGCAATTAATAACGAACTTGGGCGGCATCGCTCCTCACTACTTTGGGCGCTTGTAGCGCAGGCGCCAGGCATTTTTGCTTCGAACAAGTATGATATTCGTAATCAGGGAGCCAGACTCTCCCTTTGAGCAAACTTCTAGCGAATTCTGAAATTTTGACCTAACCTCGAAAATTTGGGCAGTCACTTACTCACCAATCCATTACAAAAGGCTGGCACTTGGGTAGAATAAACCTTTAAACACTTTTCATAATAGACAAAAATTGTGTCTGGCTTGCCCGCATCATCCAAAGATCTGCAAAGCATTATTTCCTAATACAACACCTTCTCTCCCCTTTCCCCCGTCGTCCATGATTGGTCAACCCAAAAAAGTGGAGTTTGAGGAGTGGTAATCCCATCACTGCTCCGCTTTTTCTCAATTAGTTCATGACCTCAGGTTTGGCAAGAAACTCGTTTTTAGGGGTAGTTTGATCCCCTGAATACGAATATCGTACCTACTTGCCACGGAAAAGCATAGCACCTGCACTACGGCACCATGGGCACTCACACTTTGCTGATTATTTTTGAAGATTATGATGTAGTCTGAAAGCGCGCAATCTGTTGTACATTTTGATGTACAACACTTGTGTATTTGCTTCACTCTGGAGCTTACACGCGAGCAAAAAAGGCCCTGCTACATGAGTGCAAGTTGAGCTCGAAACCGAATGCTTCTGCTCGTAGAATCAATGAAGCCTGGGATGAAGGCACGGTTGCAGAGAGGACTGTTCGAGAGCGTTTGTTGATTACGCATTTATTGTTGTTTTTGTTTGGTTTTGTTAATAAACTTATGAGTGAAATGAAAACGGCGGATAATTGTTGCTCACCCTAATACTATCCAGTTTTACATTTTGAGCAGGGGCCGAGTGTTTTAAAATCGTGATTCCTGCTCTTATGATTTCTACGGAAACCACCACTAAATGGCTGGTTGGCTTTTCACAAGCATCGGTCTGGTTGCCCTTCTTATTCAGGACTGACCCGACAGTATTTTTATGCTTCTAGACAATTTTGCAAAGATACGAGCACACAATACTTTGCAATAAAGTCTGCTCGAAAGCGGTTCCAGCGACCAGACGACGGATCGAGCGAGCTGGCTCCCAGTGCCTCTTTGAAGGCGACTTTAAATAATTGCTCCTGGATCACAGATCTAATCCTTTTAGGTTCAGACCTATTGATGCCAGTGAACGGCCTCTTAAACCTTGTAATGGTGGTCGACAGAAGTTCAAGAGAGCTCAATTGTCTAGTAATGCAACACAATTAAACTGCTCGTCGAGCGAAGTAGTGACTATTTTTTTTCGAGGAGTTGAAAAAATATACATTTACGAATGAGTATAGTTGGTGTGGCGAAATCAAATGGAAAAATGAGCTGTTAAAATAAATGCATAGAACATACATCAAAAAATTCTGGCGTTTAAAATTAAATACTGATAGCGGGAACCTCTTGTTACCAAATTTCTGCTCACCCTATGTACATACAGGGTTGCTACAAAGTATGGTCCGGTATTTATTCGCATGTAAAAAATAAATACGATGCAGTTCTTCATGAAATTTTGTCAAATGGTAAGATCTAGATACAGGAACATTTATTCGAGGTACTGTTCGAAATGATCGCCTTTGGCCAGAATACAAGCTTCCAATCTCTTGGTAAAGGCTTCCACGGTGGGCCGCAGGTAGTTGACATCAATCTTCTGCCATTCCCTCTGAAGCGCTGCTTTCAGACTATCCAAACTGCGGTGGGAAGAAGAAGACACTTTCCTGCTGCAGATAGCTCCAAACGGAATAGTCATTGGATTGAGGTCTGGGGAGTTAGATGGCCACATGTCTTTGTCCCAGAATCCAGGAAAATGACGTTGCAGAAGGAAATCGTAGATTTCGATTCATGTGCTGGCGCCCATTCTTGTTGCAAGACTAAATTTCGTCCTCCAAGTGTTCTATGGGTCCACGGTATCAGTGTGTCCCTCAAAATAACATTCTGGTAAGTTTCCTGAGTTGATTTTGATGTTTTTGCAACAAAAACGTTAGGTACCTTGCCTTCTGATGTTATTCCGGCCCAAACCATCACTGATTTCGAGAACAGGCTCCTGGCTTTTACCTCGTTGCTGTCTGGACTTTTTCTCTGCCGGGCGAAGCAGTTGCCGCTGGTTTCGGCTGTTGGTGCGCGACCTCAACCGTGAAGATTTTCTCGTCAGTCCGGACGATGTCTGAGAGGCGGCCTGCACAAACTGCTGACAGAAGCTTCTTACATTTCTTCAGTCTATTCTTCTTGGCAGCTTCATCAAGCACTGTCCGCGAAAGAAGCGGTAACTGTGTAAATCCAGTTCAAATCTCACGATGTTTTGAACACTTCTTCGTGAGATATGCAGATCCGAAGCGATTTTGTTCATATTACCTTCATCGTTGCGGGAAATTCTTTTCTTAATCGTCTTGTGAATACGTGTAACACTTTTCTTGGTTGGTCTGTTTTAGGAAGTGGTAGGTAGTGCCCTCATTCCCTATATTGAGCCACGATTCTTCTCACTGTTCTGTCGTTGATTTGGAGCCTTTTTGCGACCTCCGTGGCTGAAAAACCTTCGTCCACGAGATGTGCGATGATAGCGTGATTGGAAGACGGTAGCAGTTCTCCGAGGTATTCGTACTAGCAGTCGTGATAATTCGGCGGCAGTGCATGATTGACATGCTCTATCCAAACATATATTACGCACTTGAAATAGGGATGGCAGGTTAGCAACCGAATTGTGAATTGGCGGACCATAATTTGTAGCCACCCTGTACTGTAATAGCAGTCAATTGTGGTGACTTTACATCGATAATGAGGAACGTGGATATGTGGACATGACCCTAGTTGAAATCGCCACGTTCGCCACACTGTCTGCAAAATCTGCGCCATTTTCGAACTTTATCCCTGAATTGTAAGACTGATGAGCGGAATCGTTGCGCTCATTTGACAGGTTGGATAAGATGTTGACAGCAGATAAGCAGCCGATGTTATCTGCAAGACCTAGACTTTACACGGTGTTGATCCAGAAACCTTCCTGGTGACAGCGTGGAACATTGCCTTTGAGCGATTGCGCTGTTTACTGGAATGATCTCGACAGAAGCACAGATATTGACCTTACTTTGTAGGGCGCCCAGTTGTTAAGGAGGAGTAGGGAACTAGGAAATCCCAAGAAGTCATGGTGAGGATCCCAGACTGTGAAACTTCAACACATGAGCTTGAATCTTCAAGGGACGTCTCTTGAGCGGAATCGCTACTACTGCACTGCAGAAAAGAGAGTAGCTAAGTAACGGACATCTTGTAGAATTGATCCCATGACCTATCCAACGCCGAGGTGGAACGAGGACGCCACGCAACAGGGCAACAACGAATAAGCAGTTGCTGGGTCACACTTAATCGTGAACTCTGCCTTCGCCGTCACATTATCTCACGAATCAATTCTATTATTGCTGAACCGTTAGTGGGCGTATAGCGTCATCAGCGTTGCCAGTGTCTACTAGGTTGCTAGGGCATGCCTTAGTTTCAAAATGTGCATTGTTCTGCGCATTCAAAAGACTGACCTGCCTCTACTCTAGGGGGTGTGCACCTTTAGTCAGGATTGACCTTTCACACCTCCTCGCCGTGGTTATCTCGCACCACCCTGTAACCTGCCTCTGGGTGGACCTCGCTTAATTAGCTGAGCTGAGTGCTGACCCAACTCCGACAGACTCATTATAGATATATTGATATTGGTAATAAATTCATTTATACAGTAGCGGTTGGAGGAAACAAAATATCAGAAAAATGGATAAAAATGGGAGCTCAAAAATAACTAATTTTTAGCTAACAGCACTCGCAGTGCAAGCCGTTTTCCACGCAGAACAGCTACGAAAGGTGAAACTCCAGTTTGGGGGGGGCACTCCATTGTTTCTCCAATGCTCAAGATAAGGATGAGAGCACTCATGACACGTAATCGGCTCATTTAGAGTATACTTCTGATAAGTATCGCTGTAATGTTAATGTAAAGGGCCTCCACCGATCCTTATCCAAAGTACGCTTAAAATGAGTCGTTTACTTATTATCTTACCATTTAGCAATGGAGTGCCCCCCGAACTGAAGTTTCACCTTACGAAATTAAAAGTTTCGCCTAACTTCCCTACAGGCAAACTAATTTATGAAAGTGTGTTGCCAAAACGGCGCATCTCAAGAAGAAATAGAACGACTTTGCAGTAGGATGTCGAGAAATGTCACTAATACATCTGTATAATTTTTGTTAACTATGCTAAAAATTTGTATAAATTAAACTTTGGTTTGTTTCCGTGAATATAATAAAGATAGACTTGATAATCAATACTGCGCATGAGAGCGATATGTTGGAGCGAGGTCAGCACTCAGCACACCTAATTAAGAGAGGTCCATGCACAGGCAGGTTACAGGGTGGTGAAGTAACCACAAACAGCTATGTCCTACACAAACAGCTTCCTCTATCTGCCATTCTTTCCTGGTAGAAAATCCACGCTACGTATAGGTACAGATCTTCGTTGCAGACCTACTTGATTCGGGCGGTCTGCCATAGTCTCGATAATTTAACATTGCTGCTGGTGCGGATGTAAGCTCCTACAGAATCAGCGAAATGAGGTTCACTCATTCAGTGAAAACATGGAGAAATAGAAAAGCAGATGAAGGACATGCAAATCACAAACGAACAGACAATGTCGACAAAGCTATTCAAGATTCCATCCCGGCAAACAATCGGAAAAGCAAGAGGTGGAGAATCAAAAATCAAGTTAATTTGTGTCGCTGAATCTCAGGCACCAGGCAATAGCGACAGCCAATAAATCGAGCAGGCCTTTTGGAAAAAGTCCAGTCGTAAAAGGTGGGAGACCACCGTACTAGGAAACACGATTCGAAAACGTCGAAGATATCAAAGAGTGGGCGACATCAACAACTCAAACAGGGCCACTCCGAAAAAACTTCAAAGTCGTAAAAGACAAGAGACCGTTGCGCCGGGAAATGCCTTTTGGAAACGTTGAGACGTTGAACAGTTACGACATTAGATCGTTCCAATCAGATTGAATTAAGGAGGCGAAAACAGACGAGTTAAAGTGAAATGTACGGAAAGACGGAGAAAGTGGAGAAGTCCTAGTAATTTCTTGTCGAAAAGAATGAGATGTAACTGGAAGCGTAGACGAGCGGGAAGTAGGTAGAGGCAGCTCAATGCCAATCGTAATAACTTCGTACCCAGCATCCTACAGCCAATAAATCGAAGCGAGTCCCTTTGGAAACAGAAGTCCCGTGCGTTCCAAAGGTGGGAGACCACCGTACTAGGAAACACGATTCGAAAACGTCGAAGATATCAAAGAGTGGGCGACATCAACAACTCAAACAGGCCATTCCGAAAAAACTTCAAAGTCGTAAAAGACAAGAGACCGTTGCGCCGGGAAATGCCTGTGGAAACGTTGAGACTGACTGCCGTTACGACATTAATCGTTCCATCAGGATGAATAAGCCGAAAATACAACGAGTAAAGTAAATGTAACGGAAGACGGAGGAAGTGGAGATCCTAGTACTTTCGTCAAAAAAGAATTTAGATTTAACGGAACTATACGAGCGGGAAGTCGGGAGAGGCAGCTCACTATATTGGATCTAGCACCAACACCTTAAAGTATACCCCAAAAATTGGGTTATGTCGCTATGCATTACTATGCCATAGCGGACATACATGGGTGTTAAATAAAAGAGTGAAATTTTCTTGTTCAAATGTTGAGCTATTGTACATATTTTTCGGGCATAAACCCTTCTTCAGGTAGACTGAATCTTAAATAAGCATGAAACAGCACCACATTCTATTAAGCGGCAACACTAATAACAAGAGCAACAGCAATGTACAGGACAATCAGCTGGAAGGGAGGCAGAGGAAAGAGTGAAGTCCAAGCTTTGGCAAGAATGGTAAGCAAAAGGCCTATTTGTATATATGTGCATACATATATGCGTGCTGAAGAGAAACCGATTGGGATCCTGTCACGTTTACCTTCACACGTGCGCACTATCTATATGATACCAGACTCACTGCCACTTTCATCACCTCCTTGTTGTTTATCAGTGGCCTCGGTAGTCTTATTTCTAGCATCGTCCTAAGGAAAATGAGGGAAGCGTGTAGGGTCAAAGAAAAACATTTTGCCATTTTGCCCACGTCGCACATTGCAATTTTTTCGTCACAGAGACAGCTCGCCGTTGACAAATTCTTGCAGGAAGTGCGTCTCCGAAATGTCGCCCTTAGGAGATAAGCAAGCTCTCTCTACGCTCTCGCTGTCTAGATCTTAATGTCCATCTGTCTCATTTGCCAGTCTTAGCCCTAAGGGCCCCTGCCCCCGGGTTCGCTTCCTTCCTGGTTATCATCCTCAACCCAGCCTCCCACACAAAAAACCCTGCTGAATTTTTAGAGTCCATAGGCTCTGATCAATTGATTGTCCATTACCCCTCCCGACCAGCCTTCTTCAAACCGTCGTGGTGGTCCACTATCCGTGTACGTCGGTCCGTGCACTATAAGTTGACAGTTTGACAGTTTCTTCTGATGTCATCTGAGTAAAAGGCTCTTATGAAGTTTATCAATGAATGGAATGTGCACTTCGGTTGTCAGTTGAGAGTATTCCGTTTGAATATGGCAAAGTGCGACTAATTTTGCCTCGGATTTCGGGACAAAAAGCTTTTTTCATTGCCCCTTCCCGTACATCTATTTTGCGTATTCCAAATCCTCCAGTTCAGCTTCATGCCTGAACTCGGCGTAATACTCCATAAGTCGAACGTCAACGCTGATGTCACAAACATTGAACGATCAGGGGTCATAAAATGAGTCTGTATTATGATTTTTGATACCGTGAAGTATTTTGCACAGCTAGAAAAACGTTATCAGCACTTGGTGTAGTGATTACGAATTCCATACAGAGTCCATGAGAGAATAGATGAAGGTGTTATCACAACCATAACAGCTCAAGTTGACACCTCAGCGTAAGCAAGCTTCGAGTAGTCATCACTTAGGGATGGGAGGAAGGACGGAAAGGCGTTTTGCTCTAGAGGAAGCTATGCCTAGTATAATCGGTTCGCTGAACAAGAAGAGAGGAGGTGTCGGTTCGTTTGTGCGGATCTCTTAAGAAGGGTTGATATCTCTTCATATAATGGGATGTTGCAGCTCATGTTTTTGAGTGAGGGGGGATATCCAAGTGAGTAGACAATTTCCAGTGCATGGGGAGGGAGGAGAAGGGATTCTAGGGAGGAAGCGGGCAATTTTGTTCTCCTCAGCATTTCTCTACTCTCCTAAGCTCAGTCTCGGTGTCGCCTCACTGCGGTTCTGAAGGCCGTCTTTTGAATGTCCCCTCCTTCATGAAGTTTAGGGGACTATGTATTGGAAAAGTGTTACGGATTTCACATATATTTCGGAATTTTTTTGGCCGCTCATGTCGTTAGGCGAGACATTTAGGTGAGTTAGAAACTTACAGTATATAGAGGTAAGTCTCGGAGAGGAAAAATGTTACTGGGGAGGATGTGAGCAATTTTTGTTCTCCCTGACGTTTCCACACCCCTGGGCTTAATCTTACAAGGGAGGTCGTTCAGGGTGTGCCAAGCTTTTTCAAAACGGTTTCTTGCATGATATAGGGGCACATGCGGGGACCACAGAACCATGGTTCATTTTTCCTGAACGGCCCTCTGAATACCAGAAAAGGGGTCCCTAGTTCGATTCCTCGTGGTGACAAATTTTTGCATTTCGAGTTGACGTTTCAAAATTCGCGCAAAATGGAGTTAGCATGAATAATTAGTACCATATTCATGATTAGGACCGTCAGTAACCCTTACAAATAGACTTTGATTGAAAAACTGGTGAAAAAGGTGTGACTAGGGACCCCCTTTTCTGGTATTCAGAGGGCCGTTCAGGAAAAATTAACCATGGTTCTGTGGTTCCCGCATGTGCCCTCTATATCATGCAAAAGACCGTTTTGAAAAAGCTTGGCACACCCTGAAAGACCTTCCTTGTTAGTGCCACCTATCATCGGCTCTGTTCTGAATGTCCTCCCTAACTACATGAGCATTCCTCGTGTTGTGACTGCATTTCGGCGAGCTTTCGTTAAGACTCACACAACTCACATCCAGAATGTATCCGTTTGGATAAGAGTTGTGATGCGATCCCAGGCTCTGATGTTAGGGAAAGGGGAGCGCTTTGTTGTGCTAAACAGATGGAATGCGCACTGATACAAAATTGGGACATTAAGGTCTTATGAGTTTAGGAGGTTACGATGGTGGTAGGAGTCATGAAATTGAGCTGAAACGGTTAGATTCCTATTGATCGGTTTAATTGGAGACGCTTAATCTCCTTTTTTCCTGGTCAATGTTCACCTGATCATAGTGGACACCTATCATCGGCCCTCATTTGAATTCCTCCCGTTCCCTTTTCCCTCTCCCAAGGCCGTAAGCGCCACTTCTATTCTTTTGTGGGCTTTTGGGATGAAGTTTTAGACAGCGTTTATAGTTCGTGATTAAGCGATTAAACAATTAGCGAGGATTCAAAAAGTAAACTTATCGATTAGGTAGACAGGCGAGCGGGCACTGAGCGATCGAGCGATTAGGCGATAGACGACTAGCGATCGGGCGAGTGAGACTGCATGGGTATCGATTTGTTGACGCCTCCCGCTGAGCGACCCATCGCCTAGCGTGACTTGCCTTATCGCCTACTCGCCTGATCGGCTAATCAATACCTGAACATTCTTTTTGAATCCTCGCTAAACGCATATGGTGGGAAAGCTTGATTTCGCGTCGCGCATCAAGCTAGCGCTTAGTTTGGCCTAACCATAAGCCTTAGGGGAGGATTCCATGGCGCATAATTAGCTGTTGTTTTCTGTTCACCTCTCCTGAGTTCCGAGTTTTCCGTGACTCCATTGGTTCAGAGTTTACCGCGACCATTGAAATCAAGGTGCGAACATATAGACTTTTACAACCAGAGCTATCTACAGTCACTCTGAGCATTTTTGTCGTGGATTTTATGCTATACTCCCAATGTGAAGCAACGATCCACAAGTCGCAAGCCCAAAGCAGATGTGATACTCACCCGAGTAGCTCACTACTAACTCTTCTGTGTTTCGAACAACGGAAGAATGAGAGTTACTCTCCCGAGGAGAGCCTAACTCATTCCTATCAATCCAGCTTATCAACTTATCTCTCCTTTCGGCTTCTCCATACCCAAATCAACAATCTATCACGGCTTGGTATCAAATGTTGATGTAAACATTTGCCCCATTCTGATTACGCTGACATTTTCTCCTTGTCAGTGTCCCTTGGTCTCCATGTCAACTCGGCTGGGCTAGAACGAGTTCTAGTCTGAATCTTGTCGATTAGTCCTGGTCTCTCAAGGTCTAGCGACGACGAAGCTAATATTATTGAATGAAATCGAAACAAATGAAAAAGTGAACAATTCTCCTATCCTTCTATTTTATAAAGCGCTAACTTTGTGTGTCGGTTTGTATGTCTGTATGTGTGTGCGTGTGTATGTATGTATGTATGTATGTATGTATGTATGTATGTATGTATGTATGTGTGTCCGTCCGCAAAATGAAGTGAGTGAGAAGGAAGCTCATGGGATAAACAAACCGCTAACAAATCGGGTAGCTTACAGGATTTGAGATATCAATGTTTTGTAGCAGGATAGTTGTGATAACACTCTTAGGGCTATATAAACACCTGCTTAGCACACTTCCGTTCATTCCACATGGTGCTGCAGTGGCAGCTGGAGGGCAGTGGAGAGAGGAAGGGAGGATGAGGAAGGGAAGCGAAAAATCTACCGTCATATCATGATTGTGTCCCTTCTACTGTATGAAACACCTTGCATACGCGTCACTTCCAGGAGGTGTTGGTGTCACAGGAGGAAGGGACCATAGCGGAGGATAGAAAGCTTGCGCAGGAAAGGAAGGTCCCGGCGGTTGACGGGGGACTAATCTGATGTGCTATAAAACAGAGTGATATGCTGTAACCTACAAACC
>MU869749.1:10901-27593 GCA_036418205.1 Ostertagia ostertagi | reverse complement strand
ACACTTTCAGGCGCCATAATGCCCAAACACGAGCCTGACTTTTGCCTTTAATCTCCTTTTTTCCTTGTCAATGTTCACCTGATCATTTAAACTGCAACTGCCAATCTCCTTAACTTCTCATCTCTTTAGTCGCGAAGTATGAACATGATCTTAGAGGGCATTATCGCACTCATAATTGTAACTCAATTCTGATGATAGTGTGATACCTAGGACTGATGGTATGAATCATGCGCTAGCAGAAGCGATCTCCGAACTTGCGGACCGATGAACGCCAAATTAATATGCAAATCTTCACTTTGTACAAGTTCTCAGTGCGCCTTTCTCTCTTGAGTTCTATATTCTTGCATCGCTATTACCAGACTTTTACCCTCCGAGCGCTCATGTCGTTGGGGGGAGGGTGGCATTCACTTGAGTGAGCCACTTACTGTACTGTGAAGGGGATTCTGAAGAGGGAATGAGTAATCTTGATTCCAGTGGCGTTTCCCTTTCCTCTGGATTCAGACTTAGTGGCACCTATCATCGGCCCTCATTTGAATTCCTCCCGTTCCCTTTTCCCTCTCCCAAGGCCGTAAGCGCCACTTCTATTCTTTTGTGGGCTTTTGGGATGAAGTTTTAGACAGCGTTTATAGTTCGTGATTAAGCGATTAAACAATTAGCGAGGATTCAAAAAAGTAAACTTATCGATTAGGTAGACAGGCGAGCGGGCACTGAGCGATCGAGCGATTAGGCGATAGACGACTAGCGATCGGGCGAGTGAGACTGCATGGGTATCGATTTGTGGCGCCTCCCGCTGAGCGACCCATCGCCTAGCGTCACTTGCCTTATCGCCTACTCGCCTGATCGGCTAATCAATACCTGAACATTCTTTTTGAATCCTCGCTAAACGCATATGGTGGTAAAGCTTGATTTCGCGTCGTGCATCAAGCTAGCGCTTAGTTTGGCTAACCATAGCCTTAGGGGGAGGATCATGCTGCGATAACTTAGCGTTTGTTTCTGTTTCCACCTCTCCTGAGTTCAGAGTTTACCGTGACCATTGAAATCAAGGTGCGAACATATAGACTTTACAACCAGAGCTATTCTACAGTCACTCTGAGCATTTTTTGTCGTGGATTTTATGCTATACTCCCAATGTGAAGCAACGATCCACAAGTCGCAAGCCCAAAGCAGATGTGATACTCACCCGGTGACTCACTATAATCTTCTGTGTTTCGGACAACGGGAAGATGAGAGTTCTCTCCGAGAGAGCTAACTCATTCCTCCATCCAGCTTTCACGTATCTCTCCCTTGGCGAGCTCTCATACCAACAATCACAATCTTACGGCTGGGTATCAATGGTATGAATGTAAACATTTGCCCCATTCTGATTACGCTGACATTTTCTCCTTGTCAGTGTCCCTTGGTCTCCATGTCAACTCGCTGGGCTAGAACGAGTTCTAGTCGAATTTGTCGATTAGTCCTGGTCTCTCCAAGGTCTAGCGACGACGAAGCTAATTTATTGAATGAAACCAGAAACGAGGGATATGTGCTTTACTTAATAAATACAGATTAGTCCCCCGTCAACCGCCGGGACCTTCCTTTAATGCGCAAGCTTTCTATCCTCCGCTATGGTCCCTTCCTCCTGTGACACCAACACCTCCTGGAAGTGACGCGTATGCAACACAATGGTGTTTCATACAGTAGAAGGGACACAATCATGATATGACGGTAGATTTTTCGCTTCCCTTCCTCATCCTCCCTTCCTCTCTCCACTGCCCTCCAGCTGCCACTGCAGCACCATGTGGAATGAACGGAAGTGTGCTAAGCAGGTGTTTATATAGCCCTAAGAGTGTTATCACAACTATCCTGCTACAAAACATTGATATCTCAAATCCTGTAAGCTACCCGATTTGTTAGCGGTTTGTTTATCCCATGAGCTTCCTTCTCACTCACTTCATTTTGCGGACGGACACACATACACATACACACACACACACACACATACAGATACACAAACCGACACACAAAGTTAGCGCTTTATATAATAGAAGGATACATAAGCGCCTTGGTGTGTCTGACCGTAAGTTCATAACTTCACTCCCCTTGGACCCAGAGCGCTCAAACGTATAGCATATATAGGGGACTGGGCGTGAACACTGACAGTGGGGAGCGGAAAGTGATAACTAGGTACGAGCTGATAACGTGAAATGTTGATTGAACAGTCGTAACCCGTTCGCGGGTTGCGTGTGGGAGATGTTTGGAAGATGTTGATACGTGGGGTGATTCGGATTAGATGTTTCATTGGGGTTGTGCCATGATAAGAATGAATGAAGGGTGTCAAGTGTGGGGAATACACACTGGTCGTTGCGGCCTGTAGTGACATTGAGCTTGGCTGTGCATGGTTACAGGGACTGTGACGGAAAACGAGTAGGTGGGTGTATCAAACCGATGCAAGAGCGATAACGGTTATAGAAGTTAGGTTTTTGTCGCCAATTTCGTCTGTAGCTTCCGTCGGTGACGTAAAGATAGTTCTGCAGTTCTGGAAAATGGGCGGGATTTATGCAACAAACGATTTATTTATTTATTTATTTATTTATAACGTCACATAAGGCAGACGCAAGAAAGCACAACACAGTAAAGTATAACAATTCACTTAACTAAGAATAACTCAAAAGAACTTTTTTAGCGAGGCGTTTGAAGTGCATAAAAGCAGGAGAATGTAGTGCTAATTTTGATTTAAGTGAAATGAAAATTGATCCAGCTCTACAGGTGAAGCTGTACAGCTTCATATTGGTTCGAGGCGTTGCGTATGAAATTTTCACAGATCCTCCTCTGGTTCTAGATTCGACCCTAGTGAAGAATTTTGACGCATCAACCCTGGCAAGCCCAGTTAACATCTTGAATACCATGCAAGCATCTATGTTTCTACGTGATTTCAAGCTATGTAAATTGAGGCTTTGATTCCTAGAGGTAGGTCGCGGCACTCTAGAGATGTCTACCTGTCCTGACCTAATAAATACTTTTCGTGTATAGTTGTTTTGGATTTTTTCAATTAATTCCTCGTCTTTCTTCTTATGAGGGCAAAAGACTGGCGTACCGCATTCCGCAATTGGCCTAACATATGTTTTGTATGCTCTGATTAAAATTTCTTTGTCATTAACTGTCAAACCCTTAAATATTTGGTATGTTCGGAAAGTAGCTTTCCTCAGGATGGCATCATAATGATCAGAAAAGCCAAGCTTGTTATCATAATGGAATCCTAGATCCTTGACAGTGGTGACTTCGTTGAGAACATGCTCTCCAAGTCGGTAGTCTTTTGACAGTGAAGAATCCCCCAATCTCATAAATACGGTCTTTTCAGGTGCAAGAGGTAGCCTCCATAACTCCGACCAGTGCGACATAGAGTCCAAAGAACTTTGAATACACCTAACATCATCGATACTTTCTATTTTCTTATACACTTTGATGTCATCTGCAAACTGTTTGCAAATAACACCGCATCTCTCCAAAAGCTCAGGCAGCTCGGCTGTATAGATTGCAAAGAGGAGTGGTGATAAAACACCACCTTGAGGGACCACTGCCAACTGCCCTGACCTTTGAAAGACTCCACCAATCCTAACCTGGAACGTTCTTCCTGACAGGAATTTCTCAATCCAACGATAAACTGTAGGATGAAACTTGAGTTGAACTAGCTTAAATAGAAGCTTGGAATGGTCAACTTTATCAAAGGCCTTAGAGAAATCAAAATAGACAACATCACAAGATTTTTTATCGTCAAGATAATTACTCCATCATTAATACATTCCAGGAGATTGGTTTCGACAGACCTACCAGGGACGAACCCATGTTGATTGGCTGGTATAATACCATTTCTTTCCACATGCTCCACAATGTGTTCTTTAAGAATCTTCTCGAAAATACGGCAGAAAAAGGAAGTGATACTGACAGGTCTATAATTTCAACCAGGTGGAGGCTCCTTTTCAGTACGGTAATGGTGCTTCCATTGAAGGACTCCGACATTAGCGACTGATTGAATAATACGCGAAGGTTTCCCTAAAGTATGCGACTATTTTTTGCAAAGAGGGGGATAAAATCCAGGAGTAGTGAGAGGAGTTGGGGCACTCTTTCAGCAGAGGGCGTAACATTTGTTCCGCCTACCCGAAAGTAGACATTGGACTGTGATGAGGACAAAGTTGATTAAAGACCATCTTGTATTGGAAACATTCACAATTGTCTTGCAGAGTTGACTTTGTCCTCATCTGAGGCTGCTATCGCCCCATCCTTTTGGAGGGAAGGGATTTTCTGAGTAGTTTTAATTTTCTTGTTCAGAAGTTTGAAAAAACCTTTCTTATCACCGCTGTTAAGGATCTTCCTCTCGACATACCTATTGTATTTTTTTAACATACCATCGAATCTTTGAGAAAAACAACGGAATTTGTCCCAGTCTCTAACTGATTGAGAGGTCTTAGCAGCATAGAACAAACAAGCGCGGTGATCATACATATTTTGAAGATAAGGGGGAAGGTAAGATTTGAACGCTAAAACACGTTTGATAGGAACAAACATGTCTATAGCATGGTGCAAAATATTGAGAAACATTTCATATTTATCGTTTACCGAATTAGTAGATTCGAAAGAGTCTCTCCAAGCGATCGACAAGAGATATGCACTCAGACTAGTGAAATCACAACTCCTGAAATCCCTAAAAAACGTGAACTGTGATTCCACGTAAGTGCTAGTTACATAAAACGACACGCTATTATGGTCACTACCACCAATAGGTGGTCCGACCACGACACACCACTAACAAGATTGGCAACATTGGATAATACCAGAACCAGGGTACTGTTACCCCTTGTTGGGTCTGAGACATACTGCTTGAAATTTTGCGCCAGAAGAGAGTCAATGAAGGCTACACCAGTATCAACCTGAGCTCCCGTGATACAATTCCAGTCCACTTCCGGGAAGTTAAAATCCCCAACAATTACCGTGGGGTGTTCACACATAGACAAGTCACTAATGACGTTTACTAATTGGTCACTGAACAGCACAGAGCAATTGGGGGCTCTGTACACCACAATGAATCTTATACTTTTGCATTCAATCTGAATATCAGCGGCTAAAATTTCATATGCATCTCGAACCGAATCAGAAAAAATTTCCACAGAATTGAAAGTATTTCGCACCAGCATTAACACCCCTCCTCCTTGCTTTTTATGCCTATCCCGACGTAAAATAGTAATCATCAACAAATTAAAGAGCCAAGGGGATGCAAGGAATTAAGCCATGTTTCACAAAACATAATTACATCAACATTGCTTCTCAACACAAGCTCGACTTGCTTGGAATTCTTCGGAAGCGACCTCAAATTTGAAAAGATACATGAAATGCTATCCTTAGAAATCCGAGGAGAATGGTCTAGTTTAAAGGCTCACAACCAGCATGATGATGGGATTGCGAAGAAATGTTTAGGCAAAGATATCTGACTATGAAAATTGTCTAACTGATCAGGAGATTTAGGTGAATTGCTAGAACGAAGTTTATCATGGCGGAACTTAGCACGTTCCTCTCTAGACAAAGATGGTCTTATAAACACGCCTTTGATAGGAAAACCTCAACTGGGCGCTCTTATGTAATCTGCACCTGGATTGTACTAGCGGCAAGCGAACTTTCTTATCTCGGAACTTCTTATTTGCTCTTCCCATATAATGACAAAAGGAGCACATTCAATGCCTAAAAACTGAAGCAACTTGTTCACACAGTAACTATCATGAGACAAACGAGACATCAAATCGGGGTCGGGGCTCTCAGCTACACCCGCAATAACTACGGATCGGCGTCGATCAAACTCTACTGGAGAGCAAAGGTTGGGGTGACTAAGTGGCTCAGCTTGAGCCGACGAAGAGACAAACGACAAGTCTTGAGTACTGCTCTCAGACTTACTTGATAGGGTAGCTTTGAGAGAACATTATCTCTTTTTTGAGCGCTCCATTCTCGCTCAGCAGATCTTCTTCACGTTTTCTCAAGGAGCTCACTCACTGTCCTTCTTACGTATACTGTCAAGGAGGTAGACCAATATGACTTTCATATATGTTGAAACAGTAGTGTCTCCATTGAGTCTTGCGACAGCATCAGATAACTGTATATCATCGACATCGATGCCAGATAATCTTGTGTCGAGTTCAGATCCAATACGCGGCGACCCCTGAAGAGAGTGATCGGACGAACAAGAGTTCATATTGACTTGAACTATGGACTTTGACCTTATAAGGTGGCAAAGAGAAACAAGAATCGACCCCTGCCACAAGGTGTCTCACGGAAGAGAAGAAGCAGTAGGAACAGATCACCGTAGTAAGAAAAAGCCGATTGAAAAGGACCTTTGCAGGTGGCTTGTTGAACTTGAAACTAGATATATATGCCCCCGCCACAAGGGGTCGCGTAGTACCAAGAGAACAGGTCGGCGCCGCCGCACGCCAGGGACACTCAATTGAATTTGACTTGAAGGATATATTTATTATATTGTTGATATATATAATTGAGATTTATATATAATATTGACTTTATATTAATATTGTAACGAATGCAGTTAATAGGAGCGCGTTAAGTTAGTTCTCCAACTCCGATGCAATTATCACGGGCAAGCGATCAAGTATGAATGTAGGTTACAGAAAGGGGTATGAAAGGCCACTGTACTGATAAAAATAGCGACAATTGAGGGTACACTCAGCTGAAATAAACCAGATTATTAGCACGGTAATATAATGCTTACCTACCTTTCATTGAGAAGCAAAGAAAGTTGAGCTGCTCACTATCTGGACTTGGACTAATAGCGAATAAAATCATATTTCCAATTTCCATCATAGCTCGGTTTGATGCTGATTGATTGGTTATATTTCACTTACACACCGATTCTTCAATTGTGGAAATTCTATAAACCGCTAAATCGCCCGAGCTCGATATCAATGCTAAATGTTTACGAAGTCATGATAAGTACCATTTTCATTCCGCATGCTACTGCGCGCATTACGCGACAATCTTCAGCGAAATTGGACAACCTTTAAACATCATGTGACACATCTTCCAAAACATCTTACTGTTAGTTTCTCAGTCACGTGACCTAATATTCTGCAAGTTGTCCAGTTTCACTAAAGCCCACCATTTGATGCGCGCGGTTGCGTGCGGAGCTAAACTGGTATAAAAGAAATAGCGAATGAAAAAGAGGGAGAGAAATCATTTTCTTTTCGGGCTCAAGGCGAAGAGGAGCAGGCGGCCACTCGGCCAAATAGATCCAAAGAAACGGCGAGCTTCCAGTGGACGTGACGCATTATTTATACGGTACTTTCCCACACGACCGACGTGGTCAAGGCAGCAAACGCGTCTTTGTGCTGACCACCTATCATCACATCCATTCTTTTTCACCTCATTTCTTCAGTGTCTCGTCTGGTATACAGGGTGGTCCAAAATTATGAGGACCAAGACATTGTATCTTTAAAAACGCATAGAAGTTTGATGGAACAAGATCAACTTCATAGAAGTATTTCTAACTCTTCCCTCGAAACAATTCCAGAATAAAATTCAAGATCTGCCATCTGCCCCGTTCACACGAGCTTTCAGATGAAGGGGATGGCGCGTGCGCTGGCACGCAACTGAGGCGTGTCCAAATGTTTCCAGGCCTAGGCCTTCTGCTCTGCCTTCTTCAGGGAATCAAAGCTTTGTGGTTGGTGTGCATTTATTTGCGCTTGCATCCAGGGTGTGAAATACAGAAATCTAGAGCTATCAGGTGGAAGGTTCCATTGTAACAATTCTTCGAAAGCAACGAACTCGAAAAATCGCTTTTTGGAGAATTTTTGCTTTATTCTTGGGTGCTCGGTCCTGTAAGAAGTCCAAGTAGACTACTCGTGTGGCTTTCTATCCACTACAGATGTGGAGTCTTTAGAGTGTCTGGCTGGGTTTTCACATCAATTTTTTCATTTTGGGTGTACGAAAGTCGACAAGGGGAGACCTAGTTTCTGCATCTGATAATTATCCTGGTGGTAACTGTAACTTTCGAGTCCCCGAATTTCCATTTGTGCTGGTTGTTCCACTCTATCACTTCCTCTCGTGTCAAGCAAATCCTACTATATATAATCGGCTAAGCGTGTGTGTGTGTCTGACCGGAAATTCATAACTTCACTCCCTTTGGACCCAGAGCGCTCAAACTTCTAGGATATATAGGGGGCCGGGCGTGAACACTGATGGGTGGCGGGAAGTGATAACTACTGATAGGAGCTGATAACGTCGAAATGTTGATGTCACCAATTTCGTTACACCGTTCGCGTTGACGGTGGAGAGTTTGCACTCATGTATGATATGTGGGGTGAGGCGGGGACCAAGAAGTTGAGTGAACGAATGTGGTAGCAACTGATAAGAACTGATAAGGGGCGTCAAAGTGTGGATACCACCAGTTTCGTTGCGGCCCTTCGCGGTTACATTGGAACCTTGGCTCTCACATGTGGTATAGGGGATGGGACGGGAACACGGATAGTGGGTGATCAAAAGTGATAACAAGCGATAACGGTTGATAAGGAAGTTAGGATTTTGAGTACCGCTAATTTCGTTGTAGCCTTCGTGGTGACAGTAAATATTAGCTCCTACACGTTGCCTGGAGGTTGGGACCGGGACACCGATTGCGAACAGTATGAACTGATAACAAATGACAAGGAATGATAAGAGCGTCTGAATGCAGGTCTCTCCAACTTCGTTGCAATTATCACTGGCAAGCGATCAAGGTTGAATGTAGGTGACAGAAAGTGGTATGAGCGGCAACTGTACTGATAAAAGTAGCGACAATTGAGCGTGCACTCAGTTGAACTAAACCAGGTTCCTAGCACGTGAATATGTTCCATTCCTACCCTTTCATCTAAAGAAGCAAAGAAAGTTGAGCTGCTCACTATCTGGACTTGGACTAATAGCGAAAAATCATATTTCCAATTTCCATCATAGCTCGGTTAGATGCTGATTGATTGGTTATATTTCACTTACACACCGATTCTTCAATTGTGGAAATTCTATAAACCGCTAAATCGCCCGAGCTCGATATCAATGCTAAATGTTTACGAAGTCATGATAAGTACCATTTTCATTCCGCATGCTACTGCGCGCATTACGCGACAATCTTCAGCAAAATTGGACAACCTTTGAACTTCATGTGACACATCTTCCAAACATCTTACTGTTAGTTTCTCAGCCACGTGACCTAATATTCTGCAAGTTGTCCAGTTTCACTAAAGCCCACCATTTGATGCGCGCGGTTGCGTGCGGAGCTAAACTGGTATAAAAGAAATAGCGAATGAAAAAGAGGGAGAGAAATCATTTTCTTTTCGGGCTCAAGGCGAAGAGGAGGCAGGCGGCCATTTGGCCAAATAGATCCAAAGAAACGGCGAGCTTCCAGTGACGTGACGCATTATTTATACGGTACTTTCCCACACGACCGAGGTGGTCAAGGCAGCAAACGCGTCTTTGTGCTTATGACCACCTATCATCACATCCATTCTTTTTCACCTCATTTCTTCATGTCTCGTCTGGACATATACACGTCCCTTCACCATAGATATAAATATGACGATTAATCACTATTCGGCAGTAATCCCTGTGGGGAATGGTGACTACGGAGGGATGGAAGGCACCGTTGGCATAGGCCATGTTCCGTCCGAAAGTTGAGCGCTTGCACAGAGCGCTCGTGAAAGGCACCTTTTGCCACTACCATCACGCGCGTTAGGCTCGCAATAGCTTCGAAAACGTGGCCAGCTGTATTTCATTGAAGGGTTGCGGCTACGGCGGGAGGATTTTGGCTTGAATCCGTATTTCTTGGGCAGAACCGCTTAGTTGGTCTTCCGTGCTGAAAGTACCGCTCTTCACGCCCAGTCTTCCTTTATAAGACACGATTTATTTCTTTGAGCTTGTTCTTTTGTCCGTATTGTCCGTATTGGGTAGTATGGTGTGAGCCTTATGTGCGCTATGCAGAATGCGCGTGTGGCTTCGTGAAACTTCTTACCTGCACGCGGCGAGTACGAGCCTATTCCTGTGTTATCTGCAACGATGTTACTTGCATGTAGCGCGAGACCCTCTTCACTTCTTGTCATCAACAGACATTTAATTCTACTCTGCAACTTCGGCCGTTGTGCAACGGTTTCCTCGCACATATCTCGTAATCCATCATTCGCTTCCGGCCACTGTCTATTATCTCGCAGGCATCCCAAGACGAAAAGTTCCACTCCGCTTGAGATCAATTAAAGGCTTTTGAAAGGTCAACAGTACGACGGCAGATTATTGTGGTACCAACTGAATAATGATACCATCTTTCTTGCACGTCATCGGGTTTCGAATATACGTGTACCCGTCGACAGTGCGACTGTGTCGAGTAAACGTACTCTTTGAACTTGACATGGCAACAGAACCAAGGACTTTTTCGGCGGTAAACTTTTCCACAACTCATCGCTCCATGGATGGGCCTGCGCCCAACTACATGCGTAATCGAAGTAGACTTGGCAGGTCGTACGGATCTTCATTTGTACGACGAGGATGAGGCTCACAATTTTGGTGTCCTGTGGAAAATCTTGCCTGCATCCCTTGCATCACATGTAAGCATTTGGCCGAAAAGAAGGAAATTGCAAATCCAAGTCCTGTAGGTGAGAGCGCGTCGTAGCAAGGATCTAGTATGCGGGCCATCCGCATTTCCAGCGAGGTATGTGTCTGGGACATAATCGTGGCAACACGAGCCAACTTATAGACGCGGTCGAACAACAGACTGTCCAATGGAGAGTTTCGAGATCCTGGGATTTCACGCCATGTCATGATTGATGCGCACCGCAGTCCGTCAACTGACAATCCGCCAGGGAAGAGCATCTACGACCACGTCGTCCGCGAATGCCTTTGGTTTTGAGAGGGGTACTGCCAATTGTTTGAGGTAGTTCCAGCAGGAAGTCCCATTGCACTCTTATTGGCTCTTTATTTTGACCTACCAGAATTATAGAATAGAATACCTAACCTACCAGAATAGAAGTTGAATTGGCACTGCTTTTTAAGACTCTGTAGGGGTCAACCAATCCGTAGCCAATTTTGTATAGGATGGCTTGCCTTTCTCGTGTGGGACTTTGACATAAACGCGGTCTCCGTCCCTTTATTATTGAAGCCTTGTCAGTTTTGAAACGTTTGTCATATTGTTCTTTCATTTTCTTTCGATATTCTTCCAAATTAAGGAGATATACACCCACGCGCAAGTTGTAGCGCTGCTAAAAACTCGGTTTTATACTGATCACAATCCACTGCGCAGGGTGATAGATGTTCTGATAACCTGCGATGAGTATTTCGGGTCTTGGCCGTACAGGAGGAAATGGGACTTTCCCCTGTTGCTTTGTGCGGACATGCGTTGTAAGCATAGACAACGGCAGGTAGTATGATATCCCATTCCGCAAGCTTTACTGTTTTCATTCTTAGCATGCGAACAATGGCACCATTTACGCTTTCAGTTACTCCATTTTCCTTGGGGCAGTATCCTTTGGTGAACTGCTGTTTGATGCCCATTATGTCGCGTGATGCTGTCACGATGGCATTTTCAAATTCTGCTCCCCGATCAGATAGCACTGTTTCGGGCCACCTTCCTGTGCCACAGATCCACTGACTGAACAGAACCTCTGCAACCGTCCCGGCTTTTTTGTTTGGTACTGAGTACGCGCTCAGAATCTTTGTGGAATCATCAATTATCTTCACTTTACACCCTTATTTGACTGTGAGGCCTCTATACTTCATCCTCACATCTTCCACAGCAGCTTTCATCGCATTTAAAATGACTGCCCTCTTAGGTCCAGACAAATTCCTAATATTGTTACTGAGGGCTTCATCACAAGCCTTTGTAATAGCTGCGCTTTCGCTCAGATGCGGTGGTTCGCCTTGTATTCCTCGATTGAAGGGAGACCCGACCTGTTCTCCTTCTTCCATTTTCTCGCCGCTCATGTTCGCCT
Source organism: Ostertagia ostertagi (assembly GCA_036418205.1). Lineage (NCBI taxonomy): Eukaryota > Metazoa > Nematoda > Chromadorea > Rhabditida > Trichostrongylidae > Ostertagia > Ostertagia ostertagi. Next base: position 15,618 of record MU869749.1, on the reverse strand, counting down.
TGGGCTTCTAGGCCCTCATGTCAACTCGGCTGGGCCAGAGCGAGGTCTTGTCTGGGTCTTGTCGATTAGTCCGGGTTTTTCCAAGGTCTAGAGCAACGAAACAAATTTATTAAGTGAACTCACAACAAACTCGAGTGAACAATATAAAAGAAATAGCGAGTAAAAAAGAGAGAAATCAATTCCTATAGGGGCTCATGGCCAAAAGTGGGGCAGGCGCCCACTCGGCCAAAGTCCAAAAGAGTAGTGAGCTTCTAGTGACGCGACGCATTATTCATACGGTACTTTCCCGCACGACCGAGGTGGTCAAGGCAGCAATCCGTCTTTGTGCTTATGACCACCTATCATCACATCCATTCTTTTTCACCTCATTTCTTCATGTCTCGTCTGGACATATACACGTCCCTTCACCATAGATATAAATATGACGATTAATCACTATTCGACAGTAATCCCTGCAGGGAATGGTGACTACGGAGGGAATGGAAGGCTTCCTTGGATTATGCCATATTCCATCCGAAATGCGAGCGCTTGCACAGAGCGCTCGTGAAAGGCACGCTTTGCTACTCATCACCCACGCTGTCGCTTCGTATGAGAGGCGCTGGATTAACGAACTCTGTCGGCTTCGAGGCATTTTTAGCATTATCCTTCGCTTTCTTCCTCTTTGTGGGGTCACAGTTCACGTACTGTTCCATATTTGAAAACCCGATTCCAGAATCTGTTATCGGTTGTTATCTCATTGTCGTTGTCTTAAAGGAAGTGGTCACGGGTCCTGCCCAATGTTAGAACACGTGAAGTTTCAGTGGCAGTGGCGCCTTATCAACGGAGTGATAAGGCGCCGAAATCCACTTCCGGTTCAGCAAAAACCAAGACTTATCGATGTGGAAAGGGGTGCGATAAGAGCGTGCTAGATATGATACCGTTATCGTTATCGTCCCGTTTTCATTCTGGAGTGCACCTCTTATCAAGCAGCCGCACCTTCTTATCTCATCGTATCATATCTTCCATGGGCTTACACTCGTCCAACAATTACTGCCTCACACCTTATCGATTGATAACGCGAGGGTAGCAAATCCAGCGTGGAAGCCAGCGTGACCGCTTCCTTCAAAGGAAGGCGAAGAACGACGTTGTTCGGACGTGTTAACCCGATAGCCGCCATCATGCCAACAAGCATAGTGTTTTGATTGATAAGGCAATACGTGGGCAAGTTGGAAGATACAGCCGCTAGAAGGGAAATGATCATCCAAAATGAAAAGCCAACAGCAAACAGTCCATCCAGATCATCAACAAAACTAGTGGGCGTCACGTCACTGGGGGCGGGGCGTCACGCGGGTCCTGCTCAGCAACCACAGCACCTTTCGCCGTGGGAGGGCCACACATCGCTTCCTTGGCAGCCAAGTAATTGCTCCGTGTGGCGCAGGTTCTCCCCGATGCGAAAATTCCTTATCGTAATCGCTTCCTTTAAAGGACGAATTCACGCTGGAAAAGCAACCCATTTCAAATTAACCTTAGCGATGGTGAGTGGTACACTAAAGAAGGAAAAACCATGAGAAACGGCCCAGAACCCGAGAAATGGGACCCCTTCCTTGCCCGTTGATTTGAGCATTGATGCGACTCTCATCGCTGTGCCCTCTTCAACACTACGCTCTCTCACCTATCTAATCACTCGCCACGTATAGACCTGCGGCGAGTGATCAGATGATCGGTGGGCGTGCACTGACTATGGTTAACCGCCCGTTGCGCAAAGAACAACGAGGGGGTCGTATTCAGCCGACCGAAAAGGGAGGGGGTCGTATCCACAAACGGGCTGCAAGACGGCTTGAAAAGTGCAGTGTCCGGGAGTGCACTTTCAGCCTCTAATGTTCTCCAGGAGCTCTGCACGCTGTCGGAGAGTCACACAGACATGAGCTCCATGGGAGCATTAAAGCATGCAGAGCACTATAAGTCTCACCATCAGCTTATTATCCTTAATCGACGCTATCCGGACGGCGCTTTTGCTCCGCGGCATAGATCAAGAGTACAATAGACAATAGCCAAAAACTTTGTTACAGTGTAGTGCAAAAACATGGTCTGTCTTCGATGATGAAACATTCCTGAAATCCCGAGGAGAACAAAGTGTAGAGCAGTTCATGGGAAAGTGAAACAAGAGTGCCATATAACAGCACAATGCAACTCAATCAGGATACTAACACCTTCTTCAGGAAAATGGAAGACTTTCAAATGCGAGTGCGACTTCTGCCCACAGACAGGTGCACGGCGTATACCCGAGCAGGCGTTTTCCCATAAAAACGCCTTCTCTGTCAGCGGCCGTAAGCAGACAAACTTTCTGAAGAGAATTTCGATGCTTTCAAATCAAATCTAAGCGGAACAAAGTGTAGCGAATTTGCTGAATTGAATTCTAGAGACCCCTTAGGAAAATTGAGGCAGAAGAAAGAATTTCAGGAAAATTTCACAGTTGTTATGAAGTACTCTTCGAGTGGATTCAACCATCTTTACCGCTTTTCATCACAGGAAAATGGCTTGAAAAAAAATCAATATGGAAAAAACGGAACAACGGGACTATTTTTTGAGCGAGTGATTATTTCAAAAAGTTTTAGCACTTATTCGAAAGCTCTAATCTTCTAGTTTCTAATTAGCCTTAGACATCTGCAAAAAGTTGATTATGAAGAAAGTTATGAACGTTTGAATGTCGAAAACTCGCGCCTTCTCAAAAATCGGACCACAAACCCCCAAAAACGGAACAACGGGACTATTTTTGAGAGAGTGATCGTTGGAAAAAAGTCAGGTGCTTGTTTGAAAGCGCTAATCTTCTAGTTTCTAATTAGCCTTAGACATCTGCAAAAAGTTGGGTATGAAGAAAGTTTGAATGTCGAAAACTCGCGTGTGCACAAAAAACGGAACAACGGGACGATTTTTTGAAATATTGAACATCCACAACATTTCAAATACTTTTCAGGAAGAAAACTATTTATATTTTTAAAATTTTGGTGTCCGGTTTCATGAGACGCTTCTGAAAGAAAATATAACCTTCTGAATGGAGGGGTTTGGATTGCAATGTAATTGCTACAAGGTTTAGTTTTTCAGATTATAAGGTAAGGAAAATTGAGAGATCGAAAAAAAACTTGGTTTTATCATGTATTGGTTTACGCAAAAATTTGGAAATTCCTTCTATTTAATGAATAAAACTTCATGTTGCCTCGATTCCCTCCTCTGAGCGAGACAAAGCGCGCGGATTGACCACGGTCCACCACTTCTCCATGTTGGTGACTGCCCATTGATCATTGATGAGCATTAAATTATGTGAAAGACATGATAGTTAATATGGGGGGTCGTACCGATACCCTCCGAAAAGGAAGGGGGTCGTAAAAATTTTGGAATTTGCGCAACGCAGGGTTGACCCTGCACTGACCCACCGCGCCAAAATTGAGCCTTAATAGGTCGTCGAGGTCAACTCCTTCGGTGCCAATTGCGCTTCAGTTCGCACCCTTAGGAGGTCCGCGGGTCCCTCAACTAGGTGAATTACTCCTTCTTCGACCTTCATTCTAATCGTGAATTCGTCCTTTAAGGCAAAGTTCGGGCTCAGACCCACTTAATAAGCCCTTATAGTGGCTAGAAGTGCGTGGGACGCAACTGCAGAAGGCGCGCCACGTTCCTGCATCGAAACGCGTCACTAAGACGCTAGACGTTAAGGATTTTGACACGCTCCACCTGCTGCGACACGCTCCGCCCACCGCTCGATATCTTGTCTGCGTCGCTAACTTGATCTGCTATGCTCTCTCTACTCGTACTTCTCTAGCGCTCTCCGCGCTCACATTATCTCTCATCTCCCTGCCGGCCTTTTGAACTTCTCCGCAACGGAGCAAAAGGCTCGTATTTCCTGTGTATTTGTATTTTTTTTATTTTTTGTGTATTTGTATTTTATTTAATGTTTTTCCCTTTTTCTCCATTGGCAGTCCATTTTCCACCCCTACTTCACATTTGAGTAGAATTTCCCCATCAGTTAAATCCTGAATCTTGCCTTTAACCACCCTTGAATTCCTCATCAGGTATTTGATATTACATTTCTTAGACCCATCCATTAGCCTCCTTCGGCTCGTATACTTTAATAAACCCGTATATACTCTGAGCAATGTGGAATAACATATCTTCCCAGGACCTGGACGAGCGGATTTTCTGACAAACCTACAATAAATTTTACATACACTTTGTCTTAATTTCATAAGTTTACTATTTGATGGATGGCTTACACATGGTTCACTCGTCCCGAGATCCATTCTCCTAAATATAGCCACATCCTTCCTCGGGATTGCTGTTTCGCATTTTTCCATGATTTCGCCTGCAGCTTCCATTCATTCTTTGCACCCTAGTTTTTGAAGCGGAAAGGTGGGTTACTAGGTTGTCGTCAACGGAAATCTCTTCTTTTGGGATGATGAGACACGGACACCTACTTTAGCCCCGTCTTAACCCTGCTGTTCGCATAAGCCTACATAAACCCTACCCTGTGTGGCGGCGTGCGCCACATGGTGGCGCACGCAACAAATACACTGGCCGTCCGTTATGGTTAACCCATTCTCGACAATGGCATCCACCGGTGGCTGCCATTGTCGAGAATTTGTTAATCGGGTTTCATATGGAATTTTTGAAAACAATAGGAGGTTCTTGAGATTTTTTCTTGAGAAGAATCTTCGAACCCTCGTTCTACGCCAGCCTTGGACAGAGG
>MU869748.1:30982-45878 GCA_036418205.1 Ostertagia ostertagi | reverse complement strand
CGCCATTTCGCACTACACACACTCTCACCACTCTCCTATATTTGATGAAAAACAACGCCTTTTCCAAAGCTAATTTCAACATTTCACAGCCAATTAAATAAAAATTATGTCTCTGTTTATATTTTTTGTTATATATTGTCCCTGATTTAATTAGTTTTTACATAAAAGAATTAAAAACTGTGCAAGTGAACATTACCTTCAGTTTTTTATCGTTCCAGAGAAGGGTGTGGAACGACGAAAGCATGCCTTTTCAAGCCGTCAGGCTGCGATCCTAATCTCGACTGCACTCTCGGATTGATCTTTTTCGTGGTAGGACCTAACCAACTACGGCCGGTGGGAAATGGTGCGCACGTCGTTTGATACCGGCCGTACACGCAAAACGTTACATCTGCTATTTGCATTCTCCAACGATGCGATCATGGTGAGCCTGCCCTTTTTTCATTTTTGAACATTTGTTAGAGCCCAATGGGACGAACCGCCACAAAAATACAAAAAGCCTAATCCCAATTAGGTTCACCCCACAACAGGGTCTGTCCTATCGTTGTTACTTTTCGAAAAAATTTTTACGACCCCCCTCCCCCAACGTGGATTTGATACGACCCCCTTTTCCCTACCTCCACCATCTCCATCTTCCATCAAAACCCCGCCCACTTTTTCCTCCAAAAATGCCGTCGAGCGGGGGAGGGGTATATAGTCACTCTGAAACGGTAAATATCTCCGAAAATTTCCTTCTATTTCCACCATTTCAACCATTTTTACCTATACTCCCATACCCCCATACGCCCGCTGAAACGGCAAATTTTTATCCTGCGCGCCCTCCACTCGCCCAGCCTACTACCCACGAAATCTTAGTTTCACCTCAATCCCACACGTGATTTCGAGCGACTAAAGTGGGTACGACCCCCCTCCTACAAACTCAACCAGGTACGACCCCCCCCGTTGTTACTCGTAACAACGTAGGGTTGACCCTGCCCCACAATGCACCGCCAAAGGCTCAACATCAAGAATGTCATAAATACAGCCCGTTTGGATCATTCAACACTCTTAACTATAATCGCTGCGCTCAATTCGTTGCTCAATTGCCTGCTGAAAACCATCCAAGCATATCGCTTCCTATAGAACTACTCGTGTCCAAACTCAGCGCATCGACGCCTTTCATACTCTTTATTTTCAAGGTTTTACGTCTTCTTTCATCTCAATTGCCAAACCACGCACACACTTTTCAATTCTACCGCATAGATTCCACGCGTTGATAGAACAACCACCTAACCCTTTCCTTTCAAGGTCAATTGCCACCTGAGAAAAACGGTTTTATTTGTACAATGCGATAACCCGCTCTCTATCACTTGGTGAATGAGCGTCGCATGAAGGGAAAACACCATTGAAAACAAAAATACTACGGAATTTTGCGTGTAGTTTTGATATTCTATAGGCGCTCCACATCGCTACATTCTTACATTTTCAAATGTAGTGATATGACCACAGAATTCTGACTTCGATCCTTTTTCTATTCGGGACGCGTCATGTTGCCCGGCAAACGGCTGGCATTTCCATTCCATTGCCGTGGCTCTTCTTCTGTAGTGTCATTTTAATTGGCTCATATCGGGTTGTTCTCCAGTCGACCCGGCGATCAGTGTTCTTTCAATAAATGCGAAAAGATTTTTGTTTGCCGCTTAATAGGACCGAATTGTGAATTTTGAAAGTCAAGCGTTCGTTGGATTAGTGCTCAGCATCAAGCTGCGTATTCCAAACTATGTTCAAACGAACCATTCACCAACCAATGCACCCGATATCTACTCAAGGGCGGAAGTGGTGTAGTGGCAAGTGGCACGCTTACCACGCGAGCGGTCCGGGGATCAAATCCTGGGTCGTGAGTCGCCCGGGCCAACCAAGCCTTCCATCCCTCCGGGGTCGGTTAATTGGTACCAGACTTGTCTGGGAGGATAAAAACACTGACTTGTACATCGGCTGGCCCCCGCAAGTCATTGTATAGGCCACATCGCATTCAAACACTGCGAATGTACAAATGGAAGTAGAATGCGTGCCGCATCCCAAAAAGGGATTGATCAACGGCAAATGCTTTATCCTTTATCTTTATTCCACTCACACGATCCCTTTCTCTGACTTATAGCTCTAGAAGTTGCTGTTCTTCCTGCTGCAAAAATGCATAGGTTATGCTTTGATCATACGCTTTTCAAAATGCGCCACCCATTCCGCTTTCATGTAGCATCACACGGCCTGGTCAATGAATTGCGATGGTCAGCCGATGTTTAAGAACTGTTTCTTCTCTACCAGACGAGATTGGTATCAACTAACTAAGCCAGGAGGGATGGAGGGCTTGCTTGACTAGGTCCGTGGCATTTGATCCGGACTAGACTACGAGCGTTTTTGCGCGTGAAGGCCCGTCCAAACTATTTCGGTACTTCGAACGTGTTTTGAAGTGAGACCGGTTCCGAAAAGGACAGGGTCGTTTCCATTGGCAACGATGTTTTCGTAGTCCGGATGTAAAGCAAAAATCAACTTTTTTTTACAGGGCGACGATTTCGTGACCGAATGTGTCTTGAGCGATATGGGACCGTTTGCCGGTTGGGAACCGGAGATCTTCGTGTCGTTCAATCACGGCAAAGCCAACGATCGTGTTTATCTGAACGACGTACGTATCAGCATTAATCCTCATTCAATGTAAATTTCCCCGATATTTCTTTCGTACCGCTTTGGCCATCGGTTCCCTTCATCTGTAATCTTTTTAATCATCAAAATCATCTGAAAATTTCCGATTGAGCTCTTGAGCGAGACATGAGTTCAGTTAACCTCTTACTGCCCCTTCGATCACTTCTTAGCGCCAAACATTTGCTAGAAATAGTTCCGAACTGATGAGCCCTGGCCCATTCATGGGTTTGCAATTCAAAATCAAGCTCAACCCCCCCTCCTCCACCGGGCTTAATCTAAATCTCTTGCAGTGCCACTCTGGTACTTATGAAAGAAAAAACTGAACTCCCCTCTGATAATTTCACCAAGCTTGAATCTCAGTTACCATATGCAAGTAACGCCGCCAAAAAGTGTCGGGGCCGCAACTAACTTTTCGGTGCATTATTTTTTCTCGCTTCAAGCAACGCCCTCCAAAAATTGATATACTATGCTTTCTAGTGTTTTTATATCCTCAAGTTTTGAAGAATCAGGATACTCAGAGAAAAATTTTCCGAGGCCACCATTGATTTTTTCCGCAAAAAAAAGAAGCATGAAAACCTGTTTCGGCGATACACTTCTGCGACCGCTACTGTATCTGCTCAATGACAATGTCTCCTCCCCCTGGAGATTCTCCAGTCTTCGCTTTGACCTAGAGACTTTCGAAGGAACAGAAGCCTTCGAATTGTTCTGGATGTTCTTCTACTGCCTGAGGGCGCTAGTATGGCAAGCGGCATTGAAAACCGCCACTGCTGTGGAAATTCAATTTGATCCCCCGAAATTGCCAAAAAAAAAAATTTTATGCATGACCGCTGAAAGCTCACTCATGAGTGAGTGGTTTGTTGAGTTAATCAATGTTTCAAAAAGGCTCATAAAATTAAAGTCCTGAGTACCGAGGGAATTCAGAATGCGCAAAAGTCCCAGTGGGAAAGGTTTTCGTGGATCAGCAAAATTCTTGATTGGGAGCGTAAGAGCTAGAAATTCGATATACATATCAGTGAACCTTCTTCTATTTTTTGTACGCATTCATTTCATTCATTATCGGCGCTATTTTCCCTAAGATCACTCAGCCAAAAAAAACGAATGTCCTCAGTGGGTTTTGGTGGCACAACCTCATTTCTGCTATAACTCAAGATATTGGGCATAACTTCGTATAATACGACAGTTATACGGAGAGCATCCGACAGTTAATCACGAACGTCTCCTCTCAAGTGGTCGACGGTCGACTGGTTTGTCACTTCACGCAACAGATTGTCCCTCAAATCGACCGACGCAATGGGACTTTATGGAGCCTTGACAAATCTTTCTATATTATGGGAGCCACACTGGATCAGCTCAACCAGATGGTACGTTTGCCTAAAATGACCCTATTTAAATGATTGCTTCATAATTTTTGGAAGAGATTTTTATTTATTTGTTATTATTTAGATTCTCAGCTCGTAGTTGAACGTGAAAAACTTCTGATTCCTTGAGAATTCCCCGAAATTTTTAGGAAAATTTTTTACGAACTTCCCCGAATAATAATATGTCTGTATACCCGCGATTGCCCACGAAATTACCTCCCACCACTGCTAGTCCACAAAAATGCCAGAAGTTCATAGTAGGTATAGGGGGTTGCAGGGGTAGAGGTACTATGGCGTAAAAAGTGCGTGTCAGGAGAGTTTTTGTCTCCAATCTACCGCTGCGACCGCTGCCATTCTTATCAATTCGCCCTAATGCAGTGTCTGCGCCCTCTTGCGCACGACATTCTCTCTCTCATTTTCCATCTCCTTGCACGCAGTTCTTGCTAACTTCCAAACAAAACAACACGCCATTTCTGTTTCGACTTGTGCCTTTACCCAATAATTGTAGCGCAATCTCTGTTGGTCCACAGAAACCAGGCAACTCAGCAAGGACCTTATAAAAGCAAAATCTGGCAGTTTTCAATGGGCTCATTGAGTTTTGAAATCAATCAACTTGTATTTCAGAAGTGAATGCTCATGACACGAACCGCGGCTCTCACTTTTATCCAATTGTTTCATCAGCCAGAATCAATCCATCCCAAATTGGTGGAGTCAAAGTGAGTTTTGAAAACACAATCACTTCTCACATTTCCAGTAGGTTATAAAATTACACTATTTTTGAGAGGCTTAAGTCGAAAATTATTGGCAGGTTTATTGATGTCCCTCCCATCAAATATCTCTTGGATTCCTCAACTTCTGCATTATTTTGTTTCAGTTCGATCATCCAACAGACGTCAACAGCGAAACACGAAAACCGGAGACAGAAGCCGATGACATGGCGTTGGGATCATCTTCAACATCGTCTTCTTTCACGTCGGAGAGTGAAACCTCGTCTGTTGCTTCAATGGAAGACGAAAACTCGTCCACAGCCCAGTGGGAGAAGGGCAACTCGTCCATTGCATATGCGAGTGACGGTAGCACAACGGTTGCCTACTCAGGAAGCGACAGCTCGTCCTCGAAAGCCCGTGCATATTCAGGAAGCGGCCAGCCGCTTGTCTTTTTGTCTCTTTATCCTATTGTGTTGCTTCTCCGGCTGCTATAATAGCCAATCCTTTTGCTTGCATAGTCATTTTTACGATTCTTTACCAATTAGTGGTTTAAAACGTGAAGTCACAAATGAGCTTGGTTCTTCTGGGTTTCTAGATGTATGTATTTTCTATTTCTTCTTTGAAGGTTTACTCCATAACGACCCATATTGCATGGGATTCGACCTTGAGGAATTGTGGACTAAATTTTCTCGATGAGAAGTGTCTGGACAGTCTTATTCACCCACACGATCGAAAGATCGCCATCCTCCAAACTGTCTCTCAATAAGCGACAACTGAAGTTCGAGAATGATTCTTCTTGCCCTTAAATTTTGTGCCCTCTTCTTGTTATGTGAGAGCTCCGGCAATTCCCTACTATTGGGTGTGGTGGAGTAGTTATCCGTGGCCAGCTCCTTCGATTTCTTTCTTGCGCGAGATGACAGTTCAACTTATCATAAATACTGGCGACTGCAGGAAAATTTTAATGTGTAAGGGTATCTATCATGCTACCGGCGAAAATTCGCCGGTGCTCCTAATTCTTCTACATATAGAACTTGCCGATAGTTATCCATGTATTTTGTTACGGGTATCATGTGTACATAAAATTATCCTCAATCTTCTCATTGTCAGTCATTTCAATAGGAAGTGTGTATTGTGGTGAAAGTTGCTGTTTGCCAATAAAGAATTAAATTTCTGGATCAAAAATTGTTCGTCAGCGGGGAGTTCCAGAACAATCTAAATCTTGTAGTTAATGCTACACCTAAACTGTCAACGTGTGACATAAGAAACCCATATTTCCTCTGTGCCTACGTCCATTGTTATATTAATAGAGACAGGACTCATAGAACAAGTTTTATTTTTAGATGGAATGCTGGTTTAACTTATTTATTTAAGGACATACGTAAGATAAGCTCTCTCAAGATGATACCGTAGGCATGACCGGTGCTATCATAGTGTGAAACGACGCCATCAAACCTAAAGTCAGGTCATACATTTGACCTCTCACCAATTAGACGAAGTATTGTAGCTGGCGCTCTCTGCGCTGTTTCATTTCGCTCACTTAGGGCTCTATTGGCCCATTACTATACTTAGCACTGGCGCAACGCATGTACTGTGGCATAAACCCTGTGAATTTTATGTTAATGAACTTCTCTGTGCTAGACATAGTATTTAACCTTATCACACATCCCTATACAGTCCCTACTTTGGTGAACACCAACTTTACATGTATTGCTGAAAGTTATAATAAATGCGCACTTCATCATTAAGACGATCTGGTGAGTGCGCTCGACAATGAAGGTGCAAAATGGACTTGAAAGGACGAAAAAGCGAAAGAAAAAGCCCGCACCCTAAATAAGATCCTTTTTACCTTAGCATTCCACTCTTGGACAGAGAGTGGCGACGCAGTGTACCGGACAGGTTTTTCTGTACTCGCTCGAGTTCCGCATGTCTCTTCACTTTCTCGTTCTCCTGCTCTCCTTTTCGCGCTTCCGAATGACTCACTGCATTTATCACAGCCTCAATTATGTACTCAAAGCTCTCATCAGCCTGACATTTCCTAACAGATTATGGTTTTTTCACATAACTGGAAGCTCACTAAGCATCTCCCTGCTTTCCATAAGGCCGGACGCATAGTCGGTCGGACGACAGCAACGACCGCAAGTGTCGCATAAACCGCGGTCGCAAATGGAAGGCGACGCGGTCACCCAATGCTAACCCAGACAACACGTGACTGCGCGTGATCGTATTTCGAAAGTCCCACTGTAGTGTGGAATAGTAGCTGCGTATTGATCTGCGACACTTACGATCGTTGCTGTCGTCCGACAGCAGCGGTCGTAAGTGTCGCATGTGTCGCAGATCGATACGCACCCAATGCTGTGCGACACTTGCGATCGTTGCTGTCGTCCGACCGACTATGCGTCCGGCCTATTCGCGGTGCAAAAATTACAGCCAACTGGCACCGGGGCACCGGTCCCTCTCAGCTATAGGGATTTTGCTTTTCACAACTACTGGACCACTGCTCGGCCGGACGCCAAAACACGCTCGTGACACCGATCAAATTAACAAAAAACACATGGACTCGAAAGCATTCCTGCGCGATCCATTTGTGGGTCCCGCCATGCATTTGTCCTGACTACCGGTCCAGAATCGCAGTGACATTTGAGTAACAATGCCTTTCTATCGCTTCTCAATCCAACTCTGGCACTAATCACAACGCCCTGTGTCCGCCACCCATTATTCGATCTCGGGCCGTCGCGCGTAGCACCACGAGCGCACTTGCTGACTACAACACCACCGCCCGCTAATCAATGAAAGCAGCTGCCGAGAAATCATCCGGCCTCCTTGATATACGCGTTTTAGTTGCCTGCCAACACCACAGCTCTTCAATGATTATTACACGATAAGAACGAAGGTCGGAGAAGGGGAAAATTGCCTAAGGGGGAGACAGGCGGACCCCCTGAGGATGCGGATTGACACCCAATCGGCAGCGAAACATTTGATCAAGGCAATCATGCATGGCCCACCTCTCGGCGGCAGTTGGCTGGAAACACCCACCAACTATCCAGTTGTTCGCCGCAAGTCTATACGCGGCGGATTAGATAGCAGATAGAGCATCAGCGGGAGCATGACGATGTAAGATCGCATCAAGTGCGGAAATCAAGGAAGGGGTCCCATTTCTCGGGTTCTGAGCTGTTTCTCATTGTTTTCCGCTTCTTCCTCTGTAGCATATCCTGAAAGGGCAAGAATCCGCAATGCACAGGAAATATGGCATTATTCTTGCAATGCATGTGAATGAGCCTGAGATGATAGATAAATGTAGCGCCGGAGGGTGGTAGAAGAAGCTTCGGGAAGAGCCGTATAGGTATAGAGTATCAACGCGAGCAGCAGCTATACGAAGACCTGGTTGCGGCGGACCATGTTATGTTTGGTGGAGTCTGTTAGAAGTTCATGGCGCCTAGGGTCCTGGTGACGGGTTTCGATGTAGAAAGGTGGCGCTAACTTTGCACTTGGGTGCCCAGCACTTCTAGCCATGGTAAGGGCTTCTTAGGTGGGTCTGAGCCCGAACTTTGCCTTAACTTAACTTCAAATTGGTTGCTTTTTTCCTGCCAATGTAAGCGCCTTTATGATGGGAACCTGTAACCAATTAAACGTTTTAACACGACCATCACTCTCCATCGAATACATTACCCATTTGCGTCAGCAACATTCCGCTGTGACCCCACAACCCTTTCAACTGTTGATCAACTCGCCGCTGTCACTCGTTCCTAACACGATCATTTCATTTAATCATTTTAGCCCAGAAAACACAAAGACGCCACTTCCAGTTGGGCACAACAGGAAGTAGGCCACGCGTTCAGGGGCTGTAAAGCAGAGTGTCCACCCAAAGAGGGCATGGCCTGAAACATCGTAGAAATACACTTTATCTAGTCTGAATATACATATACACGAAATAATCTTGTCAAAATATTACGTGGTGTGTGTCATCGATTAGGCAATTTTTGACGATCACCACATGACATGGCAATGACCGATCAATAAATCAATAACTAGCAATGAGGCGAATAATCCATGGAAAGCACTCTGAGTATAAGCGAGAGGAATGCAGTAGGCAGAGGTGGCCATCTAGGCTTGTGAACGTTCGGCGATCGCGTTCGCTTCCAAATTGTTATTCTCTTCAAGTGACTTTTCCAGTTGATGCCGACGATCATCTCCAAGTAAGTTTGAAGTGCACATGGCAGTATAAACTGCCTTCTTTACTTCGATGAGCGCGTTCCACACTGAAAGTAAATGTAGTAAATTAGTAAATTAGCAAATATATAGTAATATATAGTAAGTTATCAAGACATGCAAGTGGTGAAAAAAAAACCTAATTTGAGCCTCAAAAATATCTCAACGCAACCTTTAAGGCAGCAGTTAATAGATTCTGGAGGGTTTGGAGGGGCGTGGGGGGGGGGCGCTGAATGGGACACGGATGGCGGAAAAAGAAATTTTCACAAGATAACGCAAAACGGGACTCCCTTGTGCATGCCGTTGATTTTCGCTCATGTACGGACGACGCTCAGCCGGCGGACGTATGGACGAGTTTACCGCAACGCGTTTTGTGGCCATGCCAACTGCTCAAGTCGAGTTGCTCCAGTTGTGCCGCTGCTGGCAACACAGCTCGTCCAAATCACCAACTAAACTAGTGGGCGGATCGCTTTTGGGGCGGAGTGCTTTCGAAGTCCTGCTCAGCAACCAGCGCACCTTTCGTCGTGAAAGCGCCACACCTCGCTTCCTTGGCAGCCAAGTAACTGCTTCGTGTGGTGCATATGCTTCCCCGATGCGTTCCTCTTTATCGTAATCGCTTCCTTTGGGTGGATCTACATACATGGACGTCTCCAAGCTATGGCGGAGCTTTGGATTTTTTCATGAGACGTGGCCGTTTCCAGAGCATTCATTCATCGCAAGCACTTTTCAAGAAAAATTGTGTCCCATCAGGATGTTTTTTCTTCACATTTTCAAAGTAAGATCAATTGGCTTGGGAGACGTTGTGGTTTTCGTGACGTCACTGATGGAAGGGCGTTGACAGGCGGCCCTGAGCACCCCCCCCCCCAATGCGCTGAGGGGTCTACTCTACCAAAGGCTTTCTATGGCGTCATCAAAACCGCGCCGCCCTCCATCTACCGTGAAGAACTGTCTTCAAGCTGTAAGTCGTTGACCGATGGAGACGTACCCATGCTCAATTCTATAATTCAGCACTAGAGACAGAGTGGAAATTTTGGATTAGGTAGGTTCCAGTGGATTTTCAGTGCATGGCGTATACCGAGAGCGTATGCAGTGTTGCACAGCAACGCCGTCTAAAGGGAAGGGCGCGGTGTTTAGCGAGTGCAAATTTTTATCTTTACAGTTGCGATATCCAAATTTTACACTCCTTTGTGGAGTACGCGGAAAAGTTCAGTGAATCCTATGAAAAGTGGAATTGCATTGATGAAATGCATGTTCAAACTAGTTGTAAAACTCAGCGCACTCATCGGTTGGCCGCTAAATGGTGGAAGAAATTTGAGCCTAGTAATTTTTTTCTCAATTTACTACACATTTTGTGCAAAAAAGGAGCGGAGATGGAAAAGCGGCTAGAAGCGCTGCTACAGCTACGGAGGGGACACTGAACCTGAGCAGTTCATGAAGTTTCCCATCATTTAACAAGCGGGTATCCGATAAGGGAACTGTGTGGGGAAACGAAATCATCGGAATTGTGTGGGTACCTCAAAAGGTTCCTTTAAAGGACGAAGTCACGATTAGAATGAAGGTCGAAGAAGGAGTAGTTCACCTAGGCTGAGGGACCCGCGGATCTCCTGAAGGGTGCGGATTGAAGCGCAATGGCACCGAAGGAGTTTTGGCTCGGCGACCTATTGAGCTTAATAAAGGAATCTTCCACGGACCATGGACCAGTGGGCGGGACCGGAAGTGGTTTTGCGACGAAATGCATGGTAGGTACGGATCCACGTTCATGGGAAGGTTTGAAGTGAATCCTGTTCACGTTCGTGCGTTCGACACGTGGATCCGTACCTACCATGCATTTCGTCACAAAAACTTCCGGTCCCGCCCACTGGTCCATGGTCCGTGGAAGATTCCTTTAATCATCGTGGCGCGGTGGGCCAGTGCACGCCCACCGATCATCTGATCACTCGCCGCAGGTCTATACGTGGCGAGTGATTAGATAGGTGAGAGAGCGTAGCGTTGAAGAGGGCACAGCGATGATAGTCGCATCAATGCTCAAATCAACGGGCAAGGAAGGGGTCCCATTTCTCGGGTTCTGGGCCGTTTCTCATGGTTCTTCCTTCTTTCGTGTACCATCACCATCCCTAAGTTAATTTGAAATGGGTTGCCTTCCCAGCGTGAATTCGTCCTTTAAGGAGATTAGGACTTTCGAAATTCTTAAACTAAACGAATGCGGACACATTCAAACTATTCATACTCCTCATCAACGTTTTCTCATGGTACCGTAAATAGCGGCGGAAGGTATGAACGAGAAGTTGAACACGTCATTGGTGAAAAGGGGCGGCAGGAAGCGGTTCAACAATGCAAGGTCGTTTGATTGACGCTGAGTTCAGAACTGCTTTCATTATCTGTGGAACATATACCGAAAGTTGTAGTGGGGTAGGGAAGTGCAGCATTAGTGACCCTGACTTAGAGGAAAGGGGTGCTAGGATCGACTCTAATGCGGGCCTGAACTTATGCTCTTTTCAGAATACGATTAAAAAGACTTTCAATTCAAAGGCAAGGGTGGGACTAGGGAACCAAACCAAACCTTCCATCATTTCCTGCAGCGGGTGTGTTACTGCACCACTAGAGGCATTGCCCCCCCAAAATCCCAAACGGCGCGCTATTAAGCTCAGGGGATGACATTAATTCCAATTAGTTCGCTATCGCAGCCATGGCGCGTGCGACGCCCGCCTCCACCGGAAGCTGGATGTCTTGGCTGGCAATACGTGTAAAATCATGCTGGTTGTATTGCCGTATCACCAAAGGCATGGAGCGAATGCGGCATGTACCGAAAAACAGAATTTGGGACGTGCTCTCCAGAACCACTCCTTCACTGCTACAGGCGAGTGGGTTTCCGATTTCGGACTTGTGACAGTTCGTTTTCGTTTTTTCTCAACTGTCATTTCGTTGCCGGCATCTCTACACTCAGTTTCAAGCGCCACCCCTTATTGAGCCTGACCTTCGCCTTAATTCTTCGCAAGCGAGGTATGTCGCGGCGATCTAGCGTGGCCGTCCCCGCGCCGCTATAAACGCGGCATGACTGGCTAACTGCTCGCGACTAATCGTAAGTCTCTAGCTGTTCAGCAGAGGGAGCTAGCGTTGTAAAGGGCTGCACCGATGAGAATCGCATCAACGCAGAAATCAACGAGCAAGCAAGGCGTCGTATTTCTCAGGTTCTAGCCGTTTCTCATGACTTTTCTCCATTCCGGCACAACTGATCATCTCTTCCTTAATTCTAATGGGTTGCCTTCTTATCTCCATCCTCTTTTCGAAGCAGTCTCGGTACTAATGAAGGGTGATCAGATTGCTTATTGCGTTACTGCAAGGACTCCCTGCCAAGCCAAAACAGTAGCGCAGTAGCGCAACAACGAGTAAAGCTCCGGATGGCCGTTGTTTACACTTTCTGAGAACCTTTTCTTCACCAGAAATTTTTTTCGACGGTAATTTCAATTCAAAAGAAAATTATTATATTAAGAAAACTCACCGTAATGCTTGTCGACAAACTGTACATCTGAAACAGTTCACATGGTACTCTAAACCGAAGCATCCAAATTGTTCGGCACGGTATACAGTATTGCTGCATATGGCACATTTCGGTTGTGGTCGCATCACGAAGCGCTAGAAAACTCACAAGATCATGCTTGTTAGATCAAACCAACCGAATGTGTTAATGATCAATCAATTATCGATTGTGGGAATGAGTATCGGTGGCTGGTTTTGGGAACAGTCACAACTGATTTTGTCGGATGTAGCATTAACGAGCATCCGAAGTGACTGTCGCCTATTCCACAAACAATCGATGAATAGATCGTCTGAGCCATGCGTTATGATGCTCGTATGGTGGTGATTGTTACGCACCGCCATGTTTCAGTTTTTAAGTAAAGATTAGGAGAATGTGGACTTAAGGGCACACTCCACGACCACAAAAGAGTCCGCTCCACTCTAAAATGTAAGTACAGGTGCGGTAGAGAGCACCAGTGAAGCAAAAAGAGAAAGAAACTACTACCACCACTACAACACTGGAATTGTTGGTTCCTTTTTGCGTTGTGCCAGTCACAGGGAGCCTAAGAGCTACTGGACATCAAAACGAGAGAATACGCAGAACATACGAGGCTCAGACACAGACGCTCCACGTCAATGGTCGGCTATAAGCCCAGCTAAGTGGGCGGGGTTAGCACAATAAGTCGCTTACTCTTTATCACGCGCTTTCGAGTCGCATAAAGTGGCACCTCCTCTGTGGTTGCGGATTCATCTACTCTGTTTTCGAGTGAAAGGAGTTTTTCACTCAGTCCGATCGTGGGATGTAAGTTTAATAAAACAGAACGCTTTCTTTCCCTCAAATTAAGGATCTCAAAGGGACCAAAGTTCTAGTCGAACTTTTATGTAAGGATGCTATAAAGATTGGTCTCCCGCTTGAAAGCAAACAGAGTTCTAGCAGTTGAAGCATTGAAAAAGAAACCAAGAGGAACGACCCCAAAACCTGCAAGAGGATCCTAGTTTTTCACATGGTTTCCATATCGCTGGCTCCCTAAAAAACGGCTAGAGTCCTAAGGCGAAGATCATGAGCATGGAACGGTGTGTGGATTGATAGATGAGGCGCTCGAAGGGACAAGTTTATTTAGTATTGACCGACCACTATGGGTTCGCCCTTCGCCCTCAAATGTGCCACTTCTCCCTTCTTTGGGTTCCCAACTTCCTTTTCTGGTAAACACATGTGCCCTTTCTCAACATGCAGTTTATCAAACCAACTGCCTTCGAAAGGGAGTGATTACGACCAAGTGGGTGTGCACCGGGGAGTAGTATACGTGTCACTGGAAGCAGTAGCCATGTAGCAAAGGGAGCAATGTGTGGCGTTTTCGCGGTGAAAAGCGAGCTTCCTGCGGTGCAGGGAGGATTCAGGCTTGAGAACCGGGACGCATCAAAAATGCTCGACCCACTTTTGTACTGCCAGTGGCAGCATCGGTCAGCTTTGATCATTTTGAAAACATTTCCCTTACGCGGCCGTACATTTTAACTTATTTTTGTGATGAGTAATCAATCAAAGAAGGATTCTGCTAGCACAATAGTGGCTATCGAGCAACACGTCCAAACGACCTCTTCCTTGGTTACTGGCTAGTCCATGTTCGAAAATCAACGGATGAAGCAAGGTCCTATTCTATGTATCTTCGATGGATTTCTCTCCCTGTAGTACCCCCATTTCCACTGCTAACACAACTACAATCTGTCATAATCGCTGCCTTTAACACGTTGACGACAGCAGGTATGCGTTTATCTCATCATTTTTGTAATCATTTTTCAACAACAGTCCCTATCCCTCGAAAATTTCATTCTAGGTAATGAGTATGTTGTTTTCGCATCCAGTAAGGTGTAAGGATAGTTTGAAACACGAGAAACTACGAATAAATAAAGAAAAACAAGTTTTCTACAGGCAGAAACGCGACGCACAACCATACCACGCTGTCGTAAATGTGCTAATAAATGTAAAATTAGCCAGTGAAAAAGCATCAACTAATCAAGCGGTTCACTTCATGCTCGAATCATTCCTATTGTGCCATTAAATTCTTGAAGTCATCAGTTTGTTAGTTCTCGGCAGTTGCCTCAGTGAAGTACAATCGGAAGCAGTCGATAAATAATTACCTACAGATTGAACTGTACCACATTCGCATTTCGACTGTTGTAGGGTATGTGAGTCCAAAATGTGCTTTTCGTTGCTAGCGAGCGTATCGCTAGTCAGCCAGCGGTCCGCTGAAGGAAGTGGTGGAAAGCGATCGATATATTGATCGGATCGGACGCGGCGGATCGTTAAGTTGGAAGAATTCTTTATTTTGTGTGTGACCAAAGCGACCCAGTGGGTAATTTAAAAAAACTAAGACTATCGTTATCCGTTCAAATTCACGTCATACATCTGTCGCAAGTGTTGATAATGAGAGCACCTCCCCT
>MU869748.1:1892-24780 GCA_036418205.1 Ostertagia ostertagi | reverse complement strand
ATTCTAATCTATCGATCGCTTTGCTACTAAGTTCCTAATTCAGAGCTTTACATTGATCCTTTCGATGCGTCACCTAACGAACGACAAAGCACTTCCTTCCATGCGGCCCGTTGGCCCCGCTTAGCACACCATCGGTCCAAAAGTGCCATCTTCGAGAGCTTGTTTTTTTTTGTTACCTTGCATTTCAAGCACAAATTCTTGCGATCTGTTTCTAGTAACCGCTTTTGATTGAGGAAAGAAGAAGAATTTTCCATGAACGATTCTTTTAGGTAGGCTGGGAAAGGGATCACAATGGCCAATGAGGTTGTGCGAAGACTCCCTCCAAGAAGAAAGTCCCACTAATCTAAAACCTTCACTAACGCATGGATGACCCTGGCTGATAACCATAACCTTCTACGGAGACTCTAGTTTGACATGACAGATGTGTCCGATGTAAGTTAACAAAGACGACCTTCCTCCTTCCGACCATGAATGTGAAGCCTTTGACAGCAGCTGTACATGGTGCCGTGGCACCGTAGAGCCATCGTATCTCAAGGTCAGTGGTTAGTGAGCAGATCAAGCACTCTCAAACGGTTAGTAGGTTATTCACGCTTCGCACCGCACACTTCGGCAACCGTGTGTACAGCGAATCACGTTGATAACCTTTATTGCTGGAGAAATACGTCAACAAAATAATAAGAAGGCGTCAGCCGGTGGCAAATCTACATACAGAAACGACAAACGATGAAGAAGAAGAACCCCGTCACGACTCCGAGGACTAGTACAGTAGGAAAGCGATGAGAAAGACGCCGACAACAAAAGGCGACGAGAGAGTGGAACACAGAGACGCAGAGTGCGCCGGGGGCCAAACGAGGGGAGTCGCGACAATACACGGATCATGAGGAAGCAACGGTTGCAAGAGAGTATAGATGGTTGTGTGACACGGGTTTTTGGGTGTGGTGCAGGTGCAGCGGTTGTGCGATGCGCTCATTGGTCCTGCAACGAATCATCGATCGAATCAACTGGTTGAGAATACGGTAGTAATGTTATCAACGAACCAGATTAGACTTGCCACCATTAACAAACGGCAAATGAAGCAATAAGTTAAAAGCTTGGACTAAAGCTGTCAGGGTTTGAAAGCACAATAAATATCGATCAATTGCACAAACATTTCTACTATGCGATCCTATAAATTTCCTATGAAGCCTAATATAAAAATTATGTGATTGAATAATTAGCGGTAGGTGATAGCCACTAACTGGTGCCAGTACTGCTGTGCTACGCAAAACACTACTAACACGAAGCACAACACGGTAGCAGCCAGCTGAAATATGGCAGGATGTAGCGTTGAGCTGTCCATGAGCATCGATCAAAATACTGACTAATTTCAAACACCGCATCAAATGTTGTTTCTACTTGTGAGCTATGAGGTTCACACACAACGATGAAGCTAAACTTCCCAACTGGCTCTGATTGTGCTGTCCGGAAGTAACCTCAAAGGAATCTTCCACGGAAAAAGCTCCGCCTCCATTACCACAGAAAAACCATAACTTAAAACGGCGTCTTGTGTGTGGGATTAGTATTATCAAAACATAACTTTGCTTTGCTACGTTCTTTTTGCTATGCCCACTCTCATGAGCATAGCAAAAAGAACGGAACATAAGCGTTAGTTTCGATAATACTAATCCTACACACAAGACAAAATGATCACTCTTTCCGTGGAAGATTCCTTTAAGGTATCGTTTTCTGTGGTAATGAGGGCGGAGCTTTTTCCGTGGAAGATTCCTTTAAGTCACTGCGCGACGTCGCGTATGGCGTGGAGCGAAATTGAGGCGTGCTGCGCGCGGCAAATTCGAACAGGTTTTTCAAAAAAAAACCCCAGCTTGATGTACTGCGCGGGAGTGGCGGGGAATATGTGCCTTATGGGTTCGAAATAATCGGCTGATTTCGAACACCAAATGTAAATGGGGCCGGTGTCACATTCGACTATGGTTGCATCGCATCGATTTTGAATGACGCCGCACCGCAACCGCACGCAAACACGTGTAAAGCCAGTTGAGAAATATTACTATCAAATTTTCTTTAGGAGTGCGAGTGCTAGCTAAGGGCCTATTAGAACATCACTGGTTGTGGGAGTAATCGCCTCCATTCCTCTCATTCTATGGGTCAAGGTAGCTGTAGCGGACGATCGCGAAGCACGGTTTTTCAATCAAACGGAAGAAAGACGGGAACTCACATAGGGTCATGAGTTTTAACAGCAACCACCCGCAAATTTTACGACTCCTTGAAGAAAATACGGTAAAATTACTTCTTGACGTAAAAACCGTTCCGCGACCGCACGCCTCAGCCATCAAATTACGGCAGGACCGACATGAGTAGATTGAATTGGCTTCATGTTAATATGAGCTTTTTATTAAAAGTGTGAATTTTTAGCTAGGCTTCTATTTCCGACTAATCACTTCATCGCATCAGTAACGTTAGCAACCAACACTGCCTTTGTTTGGGGTTGGTTATATCTCGCTAATAATACATATTAGAATTGTAATACAGGTCTGCTACAGATATGAACCGACTTATACTCACGAACTACTTACACGGCACCAGGTCCTTACGACTGCTATAAAAGGAATGATAAGATCGACAAAAATGTCCTCAACGTAGCAAAGAACTTAAAGGCAGTGGACACGATGGTTGGAAGGTGGGGCGGTTATGATGACGTAGTTGGCGGTCACTGGTATAACGGCGCTAAGGGGTGTGGCTGAACCAGCGTAGGGCGTACAGTACAGTGTCAGATCCATTTAACTTGACGCGATGACGCGAAATCCCTACAATACGTCGTCCGCTGACTCTGCCTTCTTGCCGCGCGACGGGCCTCCTGTCGGTACCCCTGAGCCAGCTCCCTACGCTTATCACCAATGATGCTCAATGACGCCCTCAAAACCTTCTGCCTTCCAGCCATCGTGTTCACTGCCTTCAAGGGAGAAGGTTGGCAATGAAGTACCTCAAGTGTATATAGGTTCTGAAAGATCAGAATAACGTTCTAAAAAGTAAGGCATTGACTTACCGCCACCTTCTTCTCGGGCATTCGGCTTTTCTCGGCTTTCTTCGCCTCTTTCGCCTGGATCTTCTCCCACTTGGCAGCCATCTTTGCGGCATGCTCAGCCTAAACGGACAGCATACTGTTGCTATACCTTTGTTGACCAGCAGATACAGTATACTCTTCAACACCCTTGCTTAATGCTGGTCATAGTTTCACCTTGATATTAACGTCATCCTTTTCGACTTCTTTCGGCGCTTCCATGGCTCGTTCTTCTTCGAGTCGCCGTTGAGCTTCTTCCCGTTCCTCTGAAAGATTTGCTATAGTTGTTGAGAGCCACCTTGCGTTTGCAACTTACTCTTCAGTCGCTCGAACTCTTCCTGCATCTGTCGTCGTTTCTCTTCGGCCAAGTCCGAGTCGTCGTCGATGCCTTCCTCAAATCGCTGTTTCAAGCTCTTCGCCTCGGTTTTCAAGGCCTCCAACTCAGCTCGCTGTTCCCTAGAAGAATGGTTGATTGATTTATTGGTTATGTATTGCCGACAAGAAAAAACAAGACGAGTAAAAAATTACGGATTGAGAGCAGTCGTTGTCTCGGCCTCAGCGATGTGCTTGAACTTGTTCATGAGATTCTTGACATCGAAAGCATCTTCACCCTCATCTTCGTCATCTGTAATCAATAAATCAATAGCGTGTCACTACCACAGTCTTTCCCATTCAGCACACTGGCTATGAGTTTTCTGATCTAAACCGCAGAAGGTCTCATCAAACATGGAATAGTCAAATACTCACAATCATCAACTGCTCTCCTGTTGATGACTTCGGCGGCAGGTCGATCCTCTTTCTTGTCCCATTTGCTGGGTTCAGCCTACAAATAAGCAAAAGTGCATTCGCAAGTCACAAAGTATGATCCAATAGCAGGATTATAACAAGACAAAAACCACGAAATTATGAACTTTTCATAAAATCCGGAAAATTTCACACAATTCATCAAAAACATCTGCAGCAAAAGCCCGCTTCCCGGAAAAATCGCTATAACATAAGCCATATTTTCTTCCTAAGCCGATGTCAGACTTTGCGAATCGCGCGATTCGCTACTAGCGATTCGCTAGCGTCCGCGGTCGCGTTGCGGTACCAGCCAATTGAGTGATTCACTGGCCGCGACGCGACCGCAGACGCTAGCGAATCGCGCGATTCGCAAAGTCTGACATCGGCCTAATGAAGACACTGCCAACTTCATTCAATGCTACTCTTCCCCTCCTCGAGCGAGTCACATACGCTCTCCTGTCGAGTAAATCTTAACTATCCCTAGCTCAGCTCACTAACGCAAGCTGCATCATGGACGAGCAGGATACTCGCACCCCTGCCTTTCGATGAAGCAGCTTAGCGTAGTGTTTTGTGGCAATGGAAAAAATTGCTTTTGTATGATTTTTTTCTTAACTTTGCAAGGGCTTATGTGTGGTGATTGAGCGCATAATTGGGCTCAGCGACTTTCAATTTTCCTTTTAGATGAGAAGACAGCGGATGGCACAGTTTCAACATCTGTGACAATTTTGTAAGACTAATTTAACACTCTAATTTAACATTTTCCTACCTTTCTGCCTTGACCGGGCATCACCGGAGCAGCACCGGAGGCGTCGATTTGCATAAACTTTTCTCTAGCCTTTCCAGCCATTTTGATTTCAACGTCGACGTTCTTCCCTGAATTTCAGAGATACCCTTCATAGATGATGCCTTCACATAACTAATACTGGTAACTACATACCATCCATTTCCGCACTCTTGAATGCTTCTCCTTTGTCGAAGCGGTCCTTAATGGAGCCAACGTCGGCGGGAGCAGCTTCTTCTCCACCCTCCTCAGCCTAAACACAACGAAATTGCCGGACTTCTTAAGATTTGCTTCCAAAGAATCGTACCTGTTGTTTGGCTCGCTCGGCAGCTGCTCGCCTGGCCATTTTGTACCTGAGAAACTCGGCCTCGATCTCCTTCTTTTTCAATGCGGCACGTTCTTCTGGCGACATCTCTTCCTCGCCCTGAAAACACTCATTTTATGACACAGCCATCGTTACTGCTTCCTAATTTATGTATAACAGAAAATGAGAACAAAAGTTCCTTTGACAGAATGCCTCAAGGTAACATTTTATTGATAAAATCCTGAACACAATGAAAAAGAAGCAAGACGATGCGGCTCATTTACCAGCACGCAGTGAGCGATGAACGTAGTCAGATTAGATGGCAGAAAGCTCTTAACCCGTACTTAACCCGTACACGTCACTTTCTCCCCTACCTCTTTGAAAAAGGGAGAAAGTAGCATCAAGATATTCAATAGAGTGTAGCTTACCGCTTGGAGTGGACTCTCTTCCATAGTTCTAGTGCCCGAAAAGAAGTGAGCTTATGTGAACGCCATACTTTGATTACCTCCGCATCTTTTCGTCTTTTTATCAATAATTAGTAACCTACTAAATGTTGCTGATAATAGTGTGTATATTGCTTTTGAGTTCAAAAGTATAACCACGAAAACGTGAAAAAATCAAATAAACCCAGTAAATGGTCGTTCTTCCAGCGTGATGCGCTATGGGCACCACATGGCCCGCAATGGGAAGACGGGGAACAAACTCGCATGCAATGGCTCGTCAGGTTTGATAACCATGTAATTTGATGCCAGGCTGAACGCTATACCGGATTCCTCGTCTTACAGAAGAAGTTTTCTTGTTCCTCACCTTAGAAGCTTCAGGAGGAATGAAACTCACAAAAGAAAAACAGTGGTCTAATAAAACTGTGATCGACCATTGGCTAATGGAGTTCTTATGGATTGTTGATATCCTTTTCCTCCCCATTATAATCCCTTACTCTTAATATTTACAGTGGTGCTTTCCGTATAGAAACCTTGCCGTATGAGTGTTCTCTTGGAGCAATTCGATTACATCGGTGAAATACACACAATTCAAAGACTTGTGTTTTGACTTGGAGTATCAAACGCGAATAGGGAACAGGTGTGCGGTCAATCGATACCGTGAAGCTTCTGATAGTGAAATGACGAAATCGGTTCGAGAAGAATGAAGCGGAATCGAATGCACACGCAGAACAAAAAGAACCTCTCCGAATATCCGATTTGTTCTATCTCGTTAAGAACGGACATATACCGTCGCCTTTGAAAAACCGGTGCTCGTGACATGGATAGCTGTATGGAACGACCGGATCAACATCACAGTCTTTCCATAATACAACACTTATGCAAGGAATGAAGACAATAGTGGCCCCTGCCGGTCGTGAATCGACTAGTAAAACGTCATTCATCAGCTATCATTCACCCGCTAAAACCAACAAAACAAGAGCAGAACTAAAGGGATGCTCACACTTGGGTGACCAACGGGTGGTTAGCGGAGCATCATTATTACTTTCATTTGACTGGGTTACCAGTAGAGTTCTTGCTACAATCGAAGAGCACTTTTGCACAGCGGTTGGACTGCGAGATAGTTTTCAAAGAGGAAACTAGACCAGCAAGATTATGATGCTTGATGATGGTGCTCGAATGACCCGATCAGGCCAGCCCTAATAAGACCCGGCTCTAAACTTCAACTGAACTTACTTACTGCTTCTTCTCATTTCTTTCGATGGCTACTAGTCCAGGACACGCCAGTAGCGCAGGTCACACATATTCCAAGCAGCTCTGCTTCGCACCCTTCTGCGCCTTAGTTGGTGCTATACCTTTACGAAGGGGTCAGCCCACTCGGTGGAGTGACTGCTTCCTGGATCTTATTTTTAAACTACCCTCTGGGCTTAAGTCCTTCAGCAAATTAAGGTGACTGAGACCATCACATTGGACACATTTTTGAAAGCCGCAAGTGCCTTCATAGCCGCCTAACACTTTGTTCCGTTATAGAATTGACACCGTTCTTTGTACGGTTGGCCTTACTGCTTAAGTTGCAAAAAAAAAAAAAATTATTGACGACGGCGTGGCAAACTACGTGCACGCCGCTTCACATTTTCGCACAAACGCCTCTTAGGAACTGCCTGGTCAACTAATTAAACATGCCACACCATACAATTTTTTTCGCACATGAGCCACGGGAATTCTTCCAGGTTTTTGTGTTTATTCTATGCGACATACAGCAACATAGCCAAAAACCGCGTGACTCATACAGAATGGCCAAATATTCTTTAGTTTAGTGGAGGTTTTCCGTACATTAAAAAATATCCGTTAAGTTCACCTCCAAGGTGAGTTTTTCTTTCAGCGTTGATGGGTTAACACTACAGTTGTGAATAAACTTGATGTTTGACCTCAGAATCGAGCACAAGGCAGTCGCGAGGTTATGAAAAAATATTTATTGTTCTCGTTACGCTTTCAAAATAATTCTGGAGCCACTGAAGCGAAAGTACATAAGATTGGGGTGAAACGAATTGGAACGTTCTCATAGCTATAGGGCAAGTCATGGTCGACTTCTTACCGTAACCCGATAAGTGAACACATTGAACATTAATGGAATCTTCCAGCCGGGTACGAATTTTTCGTATTTACAGCCCAAAATCCCCGGCCCGTCTTGCGGTGATGCGGCGGCGCCTGCTAAAATCGCGCGCCAAAAGGTCCCATCTTCGCTCGCGTGCCTCAATAAAAGCTTCAAAATGCAGCACGCATGTACGTCAAGGTCTGTTCTAAAAACTTCTCTTGTCTACGGTCCGGCCAAAGTCTGCCAGGATTGCTTTGTGCCACTGACGTTAACCACTACTTAGGTATGAGAGAGCCGACAGCTTATATAATGCGACTTGGAACACAAAACAGGAAACAACGCCAAAGCGGGCATCTCCCTCGTGGGCAGATAAGTTACCGACCATTTTGCGCAGATCGCTCTCCCTCAATACACAGGTAAGTTTAAAGGGAAGATGTGGACGGGGAAAAAGTTCGGAAGTTCTTTGCATAAGTATATCTCTCGGATGCGTTATTTCTGTTTAGTGGGTTTGGCGACGCGTCGACCACACTTGAACCCATGTATTATGAGTACTTGTATAGAGAAATAACCTCACTACTCATTACAGACAATTACATGAGATATGTATATTCTAACACGAACCAGTACGACAAGGAGATATCGAACTAAGCCATTAAGCTGTTGCATTTGTGCTTCGAGTTCTAAGTGGGAGCTAACATGCGGACAGGAAACATGACTAGGCAAATTTGCTAGGTGGAACAAAGCACGGGACCGTGCACGGCTCAAACTATAACGACGGTCAAAACACCGAGAAGCGTTTCTGACAGCAGAAATGTAGCATTGTAGAGAGCTCATACATTTCGCGATCATTTTGGAAGCCAACGCCGGAAATAGTGGACCGAAGCAAAACCAGAAAATAGCAGGCTTGCTGTAGCATATCCCAAAGCTACATTTTGAGAGTCCTCCTTGATGCACTAGTCTATTTTCAACAGACCTGAGCTATAAGTGTTAAACCAAGCAGTCTCACTGCAAAAAAAGACACTCAGAGGTAGCTTCGCAGTGAGAGAACAGGGACCACACAAGAGAATTTGCATGGATAGTCAACCCCGTTACAAGCTGACCCGTCGAGAGAAAGCAGAGGTGCCAAACGGTAGGCCTTCGAAAGAAATTTCGAGGGAAACGTGCAAAAACCCGAGCGGCGCAGTCATTTTGCTCGTTGAGCTCGGAAATGGTTGCGACGTTTCACTGCTTATACAGAGAGTGCATAGGTGAAATAAATAAAGAACGATTACGCTAACAGCTCTATTCCAAATACATTGTCCTTATCATTTCTTTCATGTCCCGTCGGTGGGCGTGTCCGAGAAACAGCCCTCCACTTGCGCAGGAGCTCCACCTAAACTATTCGGTACCGATTACTCCTCTCTTCGCCTGGAGCAGAGTGCCCTCTCTTTTGACTTCTAAATCCATTTCAGGTCGCCTAGTCCTCTCTCTTGAAATAGCTCTGCGCGCGTCGCAATTATGTCAAAAAAGACAAATAACATGATGGGTCAAGGGCCGCCATCGGCTATCAGGTTGTTGAAGATTGTAAAATGGAAAATTCAAGAAGGACCAGATCATCAAGGATATACAAGTCATTTCGGACCTGCGTATCAGAGCGTTAAGGGCCTAGTCTCAGCTCACTATATTAATGGTAGACGTGAAAGCAAGGCATAAACTACGTTGAATTGTCAGGTTTCCTCCGCTTAAAACTAAAGAGTGCCATTAGTCTATATTTTGGATAAGGCCGTCAGAAGACGGTTTAGCTGCCTCGCTCGAGCAGAACGTGATGGAAGCGTGGCGAGGATAGGGATGGACGGCGACATTAGTGACGACGGAAACGACCGGAATGACGAAAAACATTAGAATGACGTAGATCAGGGTTTATATAAGCGTGAAACTTCTATGTAGCGTTATGTAATTTGGAGGTCAAGCTATTAGGAACCTGCGGAACCTCCTTTGCAGTCCCATTGAAGTAGCCAAATCAAGCGATAGCAAGTGGAAAGGTACTCATCGCTCGTTAGCTCTTTCAGGGGTTATCTAATGTAGCCGGCTCTCATTCGTAACCGTTAATATGTTTATGTTGATGGCACGCCTTGGGAGGGGTGCATTCAAATTGAAAGTATGGTGAGTTCTTAACAGCCACAACTCGAAGAATCGTGGTTTCCCTCAGTGAGTTATCAGAACGAGAGCCTGTCTGATACATTTTCCGCAATGAAAGCTCTCCACTGGACAAATGTTCGAATGCGGCCTTGATGCCACGAGGCTTCCACGTCTTTCGTGCCATGTCGAACGGCCTGTCTCTCTGCGAACTCCAATCGCTTCACCTCTTGTCGAAAACGTCCTTGATATCTTGCTATCACACCACGTTACTTTGAAAAAAAGAGTATCTCAAACTTAGTCAAAGAGGAATAAAAATTTATGCATATACAGTGTTAATTAAACTAGTTATGGAATTAAATAAAGCAAATGAATGAGAATAATCACACGATAGATGCACCATAACGTGAGCGATAGATCTTCTTCTACAACGATAAAAAATGACCAATTAATAGTACTAACCAGGAAAGGCATTCAACTTCCCATGGAACTTTGAGATGAGACCCAGATATATCGATAGAGCTTCAAACGCTGATTACAAATATGAAAACTAAAACTGCAAAATGAACTTGCCAAGGAAGTTGTGAGCAGTCAAAGTTGGCTGGAAGTAAAGCATCACACGCACATGAACTGTGCTGCATCCCAGGCTTTCAGAGTCACTCGGAGCAGAGGTGGTGTCCTCGCTCTTTACCCTGAAGGGTAGGCTCTCCTCCCGTTAGAGTGCAAATTCCGAGAGCACTGCCAACACTCCACGGCCACTTTGAAAGCCCTGGAGGCTAGTGTAATGCT
This sequence comes from Ostertagia ostertagi, assembly GCA_036418205.1. Taxonomy (NCBI): domain Eukaryota; kingdom Metazoa; phylum Nematoda; class Chromadorea; order Rhabditida; family Trichostrongylidae; genus Ostertagia; species Ostertagia ostertagi. The sequence continues at coordinate 14,415 of MU869748.1, read as the reverse complement.
TTTACTTCCACCCAACTTTGACTGCTCACAACTTCCTTGGCAGGTTCATTTTGCAGTTTTAGTTTCCATATTTGTAATCAGCGTTTCGAAGCTCTATCGATATATCTGGGTCTCATCTCAAAGTTCCATGGGAAGTTGAATTGCCTTTTCCTGGTTAGTCGTTCAGCTACAAATCTTTGATGCAGACTATGATAAGCAATAGATGCCTTGTTAGGCTATATAACACGCCCGCCACTTTCTAAAGCGCCGGAAGTATTTCCCGTCCAACGCACGATAATGTACATTTTGAGCCGTTGCTGTGTAGGGAAACATTGTGCGTGGAACCAAGGTTGCGCGTGCGCGTAGTGGAATAGGTGGACGTTGATAGTGTAAGTCTGCAAAAGACCCGAAAAAAATCTAAAACGAAACCCGAAGCCAAACCAGGTCGACATTCACTTTTGCGGGCCCGGCCTCAACTTGATAGTGAGCTCAGATTATTTGGCAACCTTCGCGTGAATAACAGAGAGTAGAGAGAACGAGGGAGCAAGAGGGAGGAGAAAGAGAAACAGAGAGACGCACAAATGACGTGACTATATCGCATTGTTGGGACCATCTCATTCAGATATTCCCCATTTCCCAACCCTCGTCTTGCCGATAGTTGGAAACTTTAGAGGCCAGAGTTGATCCACAGTTTACCGACTCAGTGGACCACAGAGACACGAAGGCACCCAGTTGGCCTGGTTGCTTATAGCCTTGAAGCGATAGCGCAAGCCCAGGGGATTGAACGACCAGCGCTATCAGGGCGAACCCCGGAGCCAAACCTAGAGAGAAGGGGGAAACGCCCTTTCTCCCTTCCTGCGTGAGCAAAGTGCTAGTGACATGGCCTCACTACACTGAATGCCACCCCTAAAATAATAATTGAGCCGCCAGTGGCCCAAAACTTTCCATGGATGTTGTCAGACCAGCAGTGGCGCTTTCGACATGACATGCTCCATCACGCCCCTGTCTCTTGGAATTGTTTATCCCTTTCCGGAAGAAACCCTTCCATCAACGTCTCCCATCAAACATCGCGCACACAATAAAATGAACGCAGATGTTGCGCGCGTGGCTCCATCATGACACCGCTTTTCTGTTTTTTCGACGGCGATCGCTCGATGCACGAGTGGTTGAAATTAAATTTGGGCGTAAAATGTTCCGTTGACGTCCACAGGGTCACCAATTACACACTGTAGATAAGAGAAAGCTCAGGAGGAAGAAGGTAAGAGAAGCCTAAAACAGCAAAAATTTTTGTAGGAAATATTGAGTACCACGAAGGTTTTTTCTTATAAAACAAATAAATGACCAAAGAGTCACGAGTTTTACTTGAAATTCGGAACTTCTCCTGATACATCTAGCGATTAGAAAATCTTATTGGAAATGGAATAAAAGCGAATTACTCACGTTTGAAATGAAGGTCTTCCAAATCCTTGGCACTTTTCTCGACTGCAGGCGCTTCGAAGGCAGATCCCTGCATGAAAGACTTCCTGGCTTCGGCGGCTCCTGCAAAGTTTTAGTGCTTACATATTTATTTTACCATAAAAATCTGGTCGTCGGCAAGAAATGGTTAATACGATCAGAAGTGGGGATGGTAGAGATAGCAAAAGCTCTCGCTATTCTATGAAAACGATAAATGTCAAAAATCACTAGAAATTGATTTAATATTCAGTAGACGCTGGTGCTCCCGATTTGATCGCAAGACCCTCAAGCCTGGATAGTTAAGCATGAAACATTTTGTCTTCTGGGCTGCTTCCAATCATATGAAGGCAAGACAGCTGCAATGGGAAATGACCATATCACAATTACTTCAATTTGATAAGGAACGCCTGTGATACGCCCTCATCCGAAATCAGATGACAATATTAGGGGTAGATGCAAGGTAGAGGTATCTCCAACTAACACCGCATTTCGTAGTTCGTTTTTTGAACATCCAGTCAATCAAAAACTGACCCCTTCTCATAAATTTCCTAACAAAGGCTGGAGAGTTATAAAAGCTGGGCCTTTTTTCCAACTTCGGAGCTCTTCTTGGCCTTTTTCTTACTTCCCTAGAACATTGACACATCTCGAACTTAGCGTATTTCTGAAAACAGCAGAACTATAGCCTCTCTGCGGGGTCAATCCCTTACCTCTTCGCCTGCAAGTCAGGGACCACTACCGCTGCGCTTTCCTGCTTGATAACATCTTTCAGAGAATTTTCAAGTAAATCTTTTCACAGATAACGAAATAGATCCAGCCACACGGTTTCAAAGGAGTCCTTCTCGGAAAAATCGTGATTCTATTTCACCATAAATCACTGGCTTGAGACCCATCGTTCACGATAAGAACGAAAAGAACAAAAAATTGCATTTGTTTTGGTAAAAAATTCGAAAAACCGAAAGGGCTGCTACGCGTTCAAAGTACCGCCGGACATCTGTCACAAATGCTGGCGACGGGAATGCTTCCACTTGGTTCTTGGAGTGCCTTCACTAGAAACTCTTTCTGGCCTTTGACTTATTGCATTCACTCACACTTCTACTCCATCCTATTCATCGATCGATTTGTCTCTACTCTCCGAAATCGCACGCTTTAACCCGATTCTTTCATTGCGTCGCCTGATACGTAGCCGCCCAAGGCGGACTTCTTTCCATGCCCCGCCTTTGGCTCCGCGCCTTTTACCTAAGGGTGGTTTTTGTAAGTTTGTTTCTCTTCAGAAACAGAATCTGGCGTGAAAATCTATGTGTGTGGTCCCTTGTGATCACAACTGACATATCCGTGTTGGAAAGAATGTAAGATTTTTCCGGGAAGAATTTCTTTACGATATGAACCTACATCCCACTTTAAATGGCCGGACTAAACAGTTGACGTTTGTTTGTGAGACAGTTGATCACTTCGGTTTATTTGGTTCGATATACACTGCGTCCCATAATTATAACTCCACCCAAGAATTTCCCAAAATCTCACAAATTTAGATGTTTTAGAAAAAGTCTCTAATGTGGCAGTGTGTAATCTGTAAACATCAACTTCCAACTTTGGATCCCAGGAATTTTTTCTAATAATTTTTGTTCAAAAGGCCACTTAGCCGACGTCCCAAAATTATAACTCCACCTCATGTTTTTCTATTATTTTTCACTTCCGTTTCGCCAAACTTTTTTATTGTGCTAACATCCTACTTCTCAAGGGGACAGTATGATAGAAAATGCTGTCTGACTTTTTAAAAGGTCAGGTCGTCGCAAAAACTACTAATTAGGCAATCGCACAAGATTTTGACCAAATTCACGAGGAGCTCGAGAATTTTTCAGGGATTTTACATGATATGGAGTTGAGAAGAGCTCCAAAGGATCTCCCCTTGCTTTTCGGTAGAAACAAAGGCCGTGTCACAGAAGAAACATCCTTTTTTATGAAGCCGTGCTCTGCCATCAAATCTTCTTCGGAACTTAATGCTCAACGGAACAATTTTTGCTTGCGAATAAGTCCCAAGTTGATTCTCGAGTGGAAAACGTGGAAGGCATCATCTGTGGCAGGAAACCATGGCGAAAATTGAGCCCATTTTCACAGAAAGATGCAACGGAGCCGACTGGAGTAAGGTTCGCTTTTGCTCGATATGTTTTAGCATTTGTTTGTTTTTCTTTTCGTGCTTTTCTCATCCTTAGTAGCTTTTCTCTTCGCGAAGCACTACCAGGAGAAAGAAAAAATGCCGAAGAGAAAGACAGACAATCAGTAATGAATCGCAAGTAAGAGCGAACCTTACTACAGTCGGCTCGGATGCACCTTTCCGGAAAACTCAGCAAGAATTCCGCCATGGTTTCTTACCACAGATGATGCCTTCCACGTTTTCCACTCGAGAATCAACTTGGGACTTATTCGCAAGCAAAAAACATTGTTCCGTTGAGACATTAAGTTCCGAAGAAGATTTGATGGCAGAGCACGGCTTCATAAAAAAGGATGTTTCTTCTGTGACACGGCCTTTGTTTCTACCGAAAAGCAAGGGGAGATCCTTTGGAGCTCTTCAACTCCATATCATGTAAAATCCCTGAAAAAATTCTCGAGCTCCTCGTGAATTTGGTCAAAATCTTGTGCGATTGCCTAATTAGTAGTTTTTGCGACGACCTGACCTTTTAAAAAGTCAGACAGCATTTTCTATCATACTGTCCCCTTGAGAAGTAGGATGTTAGCACAATAAAAAAGTTTGGCGAAACGGAAGTGAAAAATAATAGAAAAACATGAGGTGGAGTTATAATTTTGGGACGTCGGCTAAGTGGCCTTTTGAACAAAAATTATTAGAAAAAATTCCTGGGATCTCAAGTTGGAAGTTGATGTTTATAGGCGATTTCGTATTTGTATTTACACACTGCCACATTGGAGACTTTTTCTAAAACATCTAAATTTGTGAGATTTTGGGAAATTCTTGGGTGGAGTTATAATTATGGGACGCAGTGTAGGTACAGATAATGCAGCAAACTGAAAGTCCTAAGTGCCACGAAAAAACTCAAAAGTTATGCCAAATTAGAAGATTATTGTTGTGTCAGTCACCTTCAAAGTATCGCTTCCGTATCAGGTAAAGCAAAGCACGTACAGCATCCGGATTGTCTTGAATAGAAGATATTTATTTGCCAAAAAGGCTGAAAGCGTGGACGCAGTGGGACTGAGCGTGGGTGCGGTGTGTGCGTGCAGTCTCCAACGATGAGGCTTCGTTCTGACTCTGTTTTTAGAAAACTGCGAATTGGCAATTCGGTTACTATTTGAGAAGGAAATCTACAAGGTCTGCTGAACAAAACAACGAATAAACCGTTTGAAAACCAATTCAAAACGAAGCCTCAAGCATCACTTCTGACGGACTGTGCAGTGAATGTCTTGCTCTGGAACGAAAACGATGACCAGAAAAGGTGCCAAGGGAGGAACTTGACAGAAGCATCAACGGTGTTCAAGCGAGAAAAATCAACAATTATTCGGTCAAATTTACTTCATATTCAGTGACTACATACATACGTGCCAGAACCCCAGTGGCTGCTTTTGTAAACTGCTATGATCATGACACTCAAAACTTACCAGCAGTGTCGACTTCACTACGATCCCAGTGACGCTCCACGATCGAGTCGGCCTCATTGCGTTCGTGGAAACGTTCCTTTACTGATGGGCCAGTCTACAATGAAGTAAATCAGATTAAATCAGATAATTTTCCTACAATTTTCCCGTCTTTTACAGGATTTTTTTTTGATATCTGCAAGCCAAGGAAATGGTGTTATAAGCAACCTTGTTGAGCAGTACGCGCACAAGCAAGAAAAGCAATGAGTGGCTTCTCATGCTTGTCGCGTACTTCAGTGGATTAAAACTTCAATTGCCCTGAGGTATCGGTGGTGGAAGCTGGTCGCCCTTCCAACTCTTAAAAGAGGATTTCACGATAAGGAGAAGGTCGACGAAGGGGAAACTTACCTAATGGAGGGACAGGCGGACCTCCTAAGGGTGCCGACACGCAATTCGCATGGAAGGATATGCCGGCGATCTACCATGACCTTCCCCGCGGCGCTATCGTCGCAGTACGCTCTTCTCTAGCTGTCTGAGCCTATAGCCGTCAGCAGAGTGTTACCGTTGAAGAGGGTAGCACCGATGAGAGTCACATTCAATGACGCAATCTCAGGAACGCGGCACACACAGTGAGCAAGAGGAAGTCCAATGCAGGATCTCGGACCGTTTTTCATAGTTTGTATGGTCCATTACTTATCAGTTTCGGACTGCGCAGCCAAGTTAAGTTCGATCCAATTATGTCGGTCACCGATTCTAATGCTGAAACGAAAGTTCTTCAATTCCAGCTTGCGGCGAATCGCCCGAACGACATGATTTCAAAGTCCCACTGCAGCATAAGGATGAATTTTTTGAAAACGAAAAGGTCACCGTTTCGTTGGACACGCGGAAATCGCAGCGTTGTGCAAGGGGGTTAATGAGATCCCATGTTCACAAAGATGATAGTTGATAACTGAAAGTTCCATCGCCGGAGAAGTATGTACTTTGATGAGATTTTACCTTGAGCAGCTCCAAATCTTTCCTCTCTTCAGCTTCTTTCAGCTCAGCCGTTTCCACTTCTCCTGTTTTCCATTTGTTCTTGAGATCTCCAACCTGCAATATTGAAAAATCATGCAAAACAAAAGCAGGCAGCACTTGAATAACAAATTCTCCATGTCACTGCAGCAAGTTTGTTAACCTTCGCCATTGACAGTTCGCCATGCGAAAGCAATAATATAAAAGATTTGCAAAATGAGTTCAATTTTTTATGTTCAACAATTCAAAACAATTCGCCCCATGTAGGAATCGAACCCGCGCTCGCTGCTTTCTGAGCGCCGCTTCGCATCAACCACTGCTGGCTTCAGGGTTGGGATCGAATTCGAGGAACCTAACGCGCTAACCAAACCCTTAGAGCAGTCCGATATTATTCATGTGTTAGCGTAAAAACAGAGAAAAAGAGAACAAGTGAAACAGTCTTGGACAAATAACTGATAGACAAGATTGACCATAATTAATCTTTTCCAAGTGAATAGCTTCCATAATATCCTAACATTGGGAGGCAGGTGAGACCAAATATCTCTACAAAATTTCATTATTTTAAGAGAGAGTGTCTCGGGTGGCACCTTCATATAAAGAAAGTGGGATGTCGATAGAGCATGAAAGAAAAATGGGCACTGTTCAAGTATCAATATTACAACCCCAAAATCTCAAAATTTTATTTTCGTCGAAACTTGGCCCATAGGGGTAATTCGGTGCCCTGATTACGAAAATAACATTCATTTTTAGCGGTGACGCCATCTGCCAGTTGGCAGTAGTCACGACTGAGCCTTGGGATAGGAGGGCTCCGAGGTATGCACCGCTCACACTGTGTTTTTACATGCTTCAACTTTTGCCATACGGTGCTTGGTTACGCACCTCGGAGTTCCCTCTGCCCCCTAAACTGGTATCGCGTATTTTTCATTTTTTTAGATGAAAGAGCCCAGGAAAATGGGAAATACACGTTGAACAGCACCAATCACGATGGGTACATATCGTAACCAGGAACAAATAACGTCTATGCAGCAGTTTCACCGAAACTAAAAAAGCAGGTGTGTAACAAAGGTGACGTTTAGCATAGAGCCATCATGGCGCCCGCTATAATCGGGGCAGTTTCCGTACTAATGGCGAAAAACCCTGGCCGATGAGAGCCAAAGTTCCAGCCGAAAATGTGAAATGTTTGAAAGTTTCTGGAGCCGTAAGATAGTTGAAAATGACTGATGATAGGTAACTGACATGGTACCAGGCGAGAAACAAGGACACAAGGGCAAACCCTCATCGCATGAAAGGCAAGAACCCGCTCGCAAATTGCACGGCCAGAAGTGACGACGCAGGGAGGCCCGGCAGGCGGCATGGAAGATGGTGCGACTGGCGTTTTGGCCGGGAAGAATTACTGCGAGAGAAAGTAAGAAGTAGTAGCCGCATTAGTGCCGAAAAAATATGTTACCGATGTCAATATGTGCCTCCGCAAAGCCACTCGCTAATTAGGCTATGCCTTTTAAAACCGAAAGAGTAGTACCCACAATCGCAAACTTTCAACCTTTTCGTTCGAGCACCTCAAGAGCTAACTTAGACATCGTATTGCATACTCTCTCATTTCCCTTTACATTAGCGTCTTCCGATTGCAGGAACCAAGTTCAATCAATTAACGTTCAGGTTTTAGCGCAAAAGTACCCGTATTTCGAAATGAATTGTTCAGTGCAGACACACACCAATTACAAAGGCACGACAAATGAAAAGAAAACTATTGCTCTGACTCGAACTTGCGTGTCGGTCTGCATCGCGGCTCTTTCACGGTGGTTTCGAAAAGAGAGGGTTATGATGTAAGGGTTTAGATTCTTTCGTGACTCTGAAGTTAGATTTGTCTGATCGAGAAATGAGATCGCTTATCAAAATCTGAATCGAAGGAGATGTGAGATGCGATTCTCAAACGTGCTTAGGTGCAATTTACTCACTGTAATTTTATGACAGGTGGTATCGGAAGCGATGCGACGGAAAATCGAATACCTGTAGGTGGGTTCTTGAAATAACGATTGCTTAAAAACTGAGGCAACTTCTTGAATTGGCCAAATTCAAGCAGAAATCGGGTTTTAGGAAATGGCATGAATGTACGGATTTGAAGGGGAGGAGTCAATGACTTTAAACGTCATTCGCAACAAATAAGGGAGTTTCATGCAGACACAGTAAGCAATGGAAAGAGATCAAGGCATCCCGAAAGAAAATAGAAGTTAATTAAAAAAATAAGTAAGGGAAATGAGAGTAAAGACAAGAGTAAACTCGTAGCTTGAGCTTGTACGCCCAGCCCAGCCCCAGAACACTATCCACGCAGCAAAGTAGTCCTACTGATCATAAAGTTTTTCAGATTTTAGGAGACTTAAGCTATTATAAAAAAAATTTCAACTGTTCTGATATACCCCAATTAGACCCCATTTCTTGGGTACCAGGGGAACTCTTTCATCGGTTCAGTATTCTTAATACAAGCCTTAATACTTACAGAACAAAAAATGTAGGTTTCATTACTGTGACTGAAGATTATGAATCTCACAATAGAAACAATAGCGATAGTTTCTAAGCTGACCTGAGCAAAGTGCAACTCCTCCTTCTTTTTCTTTCTGTCCTCCCTGATGATATTCGGATCTCTCTCGCCCTCGTCTTCTTCTTCACTGCCACCTTCTAGTCCTCCGGTCAGGAACCTGAATCAAAGAGCAGATTTCTCCGCGCGACAAATACGGCTGGATTAGACAACGATTAAGACGATTATTTCCTCCCGTCGTTAGATAATTCGAGTCAAGGACGTGCGAACACGAGGGGGTTCTTAGAAATCCGCACAATTGAAGAACCTCAAAAGATTGAAGATCGTCTACAGAGTGAAGTGTTAGAAATCTTGCGGATGGGTTATCACTTCTTAAAGAACAACAAAAGGCAATTTTTACGAATGTGACGGTTTCAAAAAGCGAAAGGAGATGCTAGGTGTTGAAACTCCTGAAAGGTGATTTTCGTGAGGAACTTTTGCGGTGGCCATCGCGATGAATGCAAGTGTGTTGTAGCTTTTCGATAGCTAATAGTGGGGTCATGGTCTAATCCGCGAGGGTTTGTGAAAAAAAGTTGGGAAGAGCCACGAAATTCCAAAACAGCTGCGATGGCCGCTTTCCTGAAGCAAGATGAAGGCCCTGTGTTTTGTCGAAAATCACGATGCCGAGTAGTTCTGCATTAAGCACATATTTTTATGAAGGTTAGTGGTGACGCGATGGAAGAGCGTACGGAGAATTGGGAAAATTCGGGAGTGATGGAATTGGGACCTTTAGGAAGTGCAGTGACTCTAGGGCTCTTCGGTAAAGCCATGATCACTAGCTAGGCTCGAGGTGATCTTGCAACTCAACTACTCGAAAAAAAGAAAAACTGGAATATCATCATAACGGAATATTGAAAGCTAGGCCTCAAAAACCTTACTTCTCCTTGTTCGCCTTCACTTTACCGGCTTGAAGCAGCTCAGCATCGACCTAAAAATGATAAGGTAAAAAGTAAAATTTGAGCAAAAAAAAAACAAATTCAAAATTGTAAAGCATATTGTGAAAGTAGGATAAAGGATAAAGGATAAAGCATTTGCCGTTGATCAATCCCTTTTTGGGATGCGGCACGCATTCTACTTCCATTTGTACATTCGCAGTGGTTTGAATGCGATGTGGCCTATACAATGACTTGCGGGGGCCAGCCGATGTTCAAGTCAGTGTTTTTATCCTCCCAGACAAGTCTGGTACCAATTAACCGACCCCGGAGGGATGGAAGGCTTGGTTGGCCCGGGCGACTCACGACCCAGGATTTGATCCCGGACCGCTCGCGTGGTAAGCGCGGTCAAAGTAGGATACGATAGAGAATTGTGAAACGTTTGGGCTTCAGACAAATATAAATGCATTGATTTTCAGATGCGGATGTTTGTTCGTATAACTTCGTATCTGCTCTTGATGGCTTAGTGATCATAATTTTCGAACCCTCCCTTTATGACAATATTTCCAGTAATGACACTAAATGAAGAATTGCGACTTCGACTCAGTTCTACCACAAAGGCACGATCAGGCTAAGTTATTGAATTTAAGCCCATCCAAGAAGTCTCCCGAACACACTGGATGTAGTGATTACACGAAATTATCAGACCGAAGAGCCGAGGCCTGAGTATGCTCACAGAGTTCCACCCAACAATGGCATCTCTTCTGCAAGAATTGCCTTCACGAGATGACCCTGCTCTCCTCAATCTTTACCTCTCGTCCCCCTCTGCTTTAGGCACATCGAGTGTCTCTTAATCCTTCTGGTCGTTCTCCTACCGATCAAAAAGATGTTTAATTAATATTCCGGATTGTGTTTCCCTTTACATTTTTCTTCATGACTTTGCACATCTACTTCAAATTTCCACGACTCCACCAAAATGTCGTGTGGTGCGTCTCTGAAACACCATCTCCTACTGCGACGTTTTCAAAACACGGGCATAAAGGGAATGGCAGTTACCCTTTAGAGCCTAATCATCCCCAGTCTTCTCGTGCGCTTAGTCCAAGCCATAAACCCATAACCTGCAAAACTTGAGAAAGATTCCTTATCTCAATTTTGTCTTTTCAATTTTACACCTTCTTTTCCCTGAAGATCTATGAAAGTCCCGCTTACAATCACAGAAACGCTCATTGTAAACAGACTGAAAACAGGGTCAGTAAAACTCCAAATACAAAGTACCCTGCAGCATGACTTCCACTTGGATATCCAATTAACTTCTTACTCAACCCTTTCTCCATTCTTAATGGTTGGTAGCTGAAGAGGAATTATTGTGCCTCAAGAAGATCACGGTTTTATGTACGCTTTATAATCTAGAACAATAGTTAGCGCACTTCAAGGGGTCGCCAATAGGCGTAAATCTGTTCCAGCCTTCTGCTGATAGCCACAAATATTAGATGTAGGGCTATGTATCCCCGTGTATGAATGAACCCAACTTTCTCAGTCACTAAAGAGAACAAATTCAGAAACGGAAGCAGCCCCTAATCACACAGTATTCGAGCTGTTCTATTTTGATGGACGAAATGAGTGTTTTCGAAACCTCCTTACAAGTAGATCTTTCGCAAACATGCACTTGACCCCTCATAGAAATGGTGAAGAACGGCGGTCACTAGAAAACCTCTCCCATGACTCATTGCTTGACTACTGATGATGCATGTTCGTTTGTGCGTGGTTGCCCTGACTAATTTTGAACCGGCATGCGCTGACGCCTCATCAACCCCTGCCCCCTTTCAGTCTCTTCGCCTCCTTCCCCACGCCCCTTCACTATAAATACGTTTTCATGTTCTGAGGTGTTCCCGGCAACATAAGGGTATTTCTTGATTAATTCTTTCGCTTCTTGAAACTGCGAGAACAAAATCGTGGTCTCTCAGAGAAGGTCGAAAATCTCGAACATTTAGAGCTGTGGGAGTTTACGCGAATACTACGCATCATGGCAAGTTGCCTGTACTAACATCGACTACATCTGTACGCCTTCGTACACAAGAAAATGTATCCCAATTTGACACAAAATGCTAAATTATGGGCAAAACTCTTCATTCAGACAGGATTCTAATCCACATCTCTCGTTTATAGGACAAATGTGCTACCAGCTACGCTACCACGGAGTCAAATGCGTGACCCGAAATGAGATTTATTAATGCTTTACTGCCTTATCTCTTAGTATTCAAGTTGTTCTTTACAAAGCAAGAGCGCTTCTGGAGCATTTGGTGAAGGTCCAAGCTTATTTCAACCACAACGGTAAGTTCCCATAATAGAGATCATAACTTTTCAGCGAGTCCGGATAGGTTTAAACTGACCCGCCGCCAATTTTTAAAGGAGGATTCCACGACAAGAACCAATGTGGAAGAAGGAGAACTAGCTGGTAGAGGGACAGGCGCCCGTTCGGGCGGGTGCGGACCAACACAGTTCGCATCGAAGGATGTGCCTGCGGCGATCTAGCATGATCTTCCCTTTGGCGCAGTTGGCCGGTAACGCCCATCGATTATCTAATCCTAGCCTGCAGATTTCAATTGTTTTGTTTATAAAGGTTTTTCTTTCTTAATTATACGTTGCAAGTGATAAGACAGCAGAGAGAGAAGTGTGAGCGGTCCCACGGGTCCCATTTCTCGGGTTCCACAAGTTCCCCATGGTTTCTTCTTCACCTCTGCTTCACAGACCACCCTAATTTCCAATAATCCACCCTTTTACCGTAAAATCGGCCCTTTAGAAATATATGAGAATAGTCTGAAGTTGAAGCTTCCACACGACTCTGATTATTATAATAGGTTACAAACAGCAACAATAATGCACCGCACGTATTTACTGGAATCTTAGTGATATACAGGGGGGGGGCAAAAAAAAGAGTCACTTTGCCTATGGCGCATATCATCAAACTTTTCGTCGCAAAGGATGCCGCTGTTATTGGGAGTTATACGGCGAATCATTCCTTAGATGTCCCCCTCCCTAAGCGGAATCAGGC